>PVJC01028456.1:0-22541 GCA_004026665.1 Murina feae
CCCCCAGGCCTTTCCCCCTCTATGTCTATGTCCATAGGTTATCTCTTAACATTTCTGTTTCCTTTCCAATCTCTAAATTTTATTTTCTAAGTTGTGTACTATGATAGTCTTATCTAATTTTCTCTTAGCACAATCTTTTTTTCCTTTTGTAGTACCATTATTCCAAAACACCCACCTAGCAAAACCATACCATTGATTACTGGGTAATGCTATCATTTAATTTCTTTCTTTTTATGCTCAGGTTACTGAAAGCTACTGAGAATGGTCAGAATGCAGTTCAGGCAATCCAACTTTCAGCGGTGGGGGCCCACCAGGTATTTGCGTGGGCCCCTAGTGTGTATATATATATATATATATATATATATATAGTCAAGCACAAGTATACCAACTGATGCTCAAATATGTTTGAACTAGCCCGGTGCACAAAAATTTGTGCACTCGGCGAGGGGAGGAAGGGGTCCCTCAGCCCGGCTTGTGCCTTCTCACAGTCTGGGACCCCTTGGGGGGGGGATGCCTCCACCTGTGCGTGGGCCAGCGCGATCTCTCTATTCCCAGCCCCATCTCTCTACTGCCAGCCCCAGCCGCAGAACCGGGGGCCTGGGCAGCTGCCCGGCCCTGCAGCCGCCGCCACTGTCCGGAACCAACCGCCAGAGCACGCAAGGGCAGAGGCCAGGCCTCTGTGTGCTCTGGCGCAATCGCTCTATTGCCAGCCCTGGCCACAGAACCGGGGGCCTAGGAGGCCGCCCAGCCCTGCAGCCGCCACCACTGTCCGGAACCAACTGCCAGAGCGCACAAGGGCGGAGGCCAGGCCTCTGTGTGCTCTGGCGCGATTGCTCCATTGCCAGCCCGGGCCTCCACCATCTTGGCTGGGCTAATTTGCATACAATTGTTCTGATTGGCTGTTGGGCGTCCCGAAGAAACGGTTAATTTTACTATTTCGCTTTTATTAGTTTAGATAATGCTTTGGAACAATTGCTCTTTTCCTCAATTACAAATTAGTATCCAGTCTAGATTCCTTATGTATTAAGGAATTAAAGTCATAATTTTGAGTTGCATATCCTTTCTCCTCCTGGTAAGCAGGCAATTATACAGACAGGCCTACCATGGGGCACATATTTAAAAATCCATTTTGTGTGCACCTATCAGAGCTCTGATTTGTTGATCTTCAACCTCTATGACATATTCATCTTCTAAATTAAATGTTTTTCATCTTCAAAATAAAATGTTATCTTTAGCCATTGACTAAAATATAATTGCTGCTCTTGATAACTCAACATATGTACAATCTGATTATCTAAACTGTGACTAAGAGATTGAGCTATCATGTTTTGGAAAGTGAAGAGAATTATCATCTCTAGCTTCCTCTACACCCCAACTCCCACCCCTACAAGGAAAAGAAGCAAAACTTCATAGCTCAGCTACTACATCTGGAAGGAAGCAAATATTATATTCTGAACACTAGTCTGTCATTCAATCAAAATTTTGTAATTTCTTTTCAGTTTGTATCTTGAAGACCTTTAGAGAACTCTCACTGAGTTATGGAGCAAAGGAGTGTGCCTCAGCCTGGAGCTTGGGACTTGGTGTTTTGGCATGAGGACGCTTTCTGGTTTCCCATCTCAGAAGCTTTCCCAGCCTCCCCCTTTTGGGGGATTATGGAGGCTTCATTATATAGACATGCATGATTAACTCATTGGCTATTGGTGATTAATTCAACCCCTAGCTCCTCCCGCTCCCAGAAATCAAGAAGCAGGACTGAAAGTCTCATTCCCTCTTCACAGCCGGTTCTGCTGACAATCAGCCCCCATTCGTATATGCTTTTCAAAAGTCGCCTTCATTAACATAAGCACAGTTCTGGCAGAAGTGGATGTTATGGGAAAACAAGACAACAGTTCATCTTTATGACCCTGAAGCGGAAAGTTGAAATAAGAAATCAATTTAAAGAAAAAAAGAGATGCTTTTGTTGCTGTTATCACTCAAGAAATTCTAAAGATTTGGGGAGTTGTGAGCCAGGAACTGTGAATAAAGACCAAGTATATAGGAGAAATATATTTTGTTCATTCTTATACATCATAACATCACAGCACTATAAAACATGTTTGCAGGGGACATACTGAATTATTGAATTCTGGGAGACAAATAAAAACAGCTATTGAGCACAGTACCCACGGCAGCCCTGCACCTGTCTCTTGTTTCAACAGTATTTGGACGGAACAGACCCGGGGACACCCCTCCTCCCTGCCTCCCACCACCCTCCACCGTATTTTCCCGTCACCACCTTGGCAGCCGCCTCAGCCACCCTCGGCCTCTGAAGACCAGCCAGCACTTTTCTTCTACCTGAACTCCTTTATTGCCGAACAATCAATAAATTCCCAAATTCGTCAGAATTATTCCACTGAGGTGGAGGCTGCCACATCGCGGCCTGTGGCCTGTACACCTACCTCTGCACGATGATGTGGTGCTGGAGGGCCTGGGCCTCGTCTTCCCGGAGTTGGCGAAGAAGCCGAGGGCGCTGAGCAGCTCTTACAGACGCAAAACCAGCGCTGGCTGTGTTCTCCTCCAGAAGCTTCCAGAAGCTTCCCGAGATGAGTGGGCAGCACTCAGGGCGCATGGCAGCCGCCCCGGCCTGGAGAGGAGCCTGAACCAGGCCCTTTCGGGGCTCAGCTCAGACCCTCAGCTCCGACTTCCGGGAGAAGCACTTCCTGGGTGAGCAGCTGAAACTCATCAAGAAGATGGGCGACACCTGACGCACCGCAGGCTGGCCCGCCCCCAGGCTGGGCTGGGAGTTTCTCTTCCAAAGGCTCACCCTCAAGCACGACTGGGAGCCTTTGGAGCCCAGGCCTTTGGGGGGGTCCCCCTGCATCCCCTGGTGTCTGGTTTTTGCCTGATTCCCTCTCTGAAACCACTAGCCATTCTTTTAACCACCTTGAAGCCTCTCCCATGCAGTGGACCAAATGGAAACAGTAAGGCTTTTTGCAGGAAAAAAAAAATTGCTATTGCCTGTTAACAAAAATTACACAATGCTATTGGACCATTTCTGAGAAATTATTTCAAACGGATGTAATTATACAACCAAGATGCTTAAATACAAGTGACACATATATGTGTATATACATGTAAAAATGTTTACTGGCCCAGTTGGATGGGGCATTGTCTTGTACACCGAAAATGGCTGTGGGTTTGATTCCTGATCAGGGCACATCCCTAGTTGTGGGTTTGATCCCTGGTTGCAACATGTGCATGAGGCAACCAATAAATGTTTCTCACATCTATGTTTCTCTCTCTCTCATTCTCTCATTCTCTCTCTCTCCTTTTCCTTTCTCTCTAAAAACAATAAACATAGGAGGGATAAAAAAAATCTCCTGAAAATAAAGAATATTCTTTTTTCCTTTATGTTCATGGAATCTTTGTAAAAATTGAGACTTTAGCTAGACATTAACAACAACAACAACAAAAAACACACAACAAATACAATATTTAGAAAAGTTTACAACTGCATGACTATAAACAAAAAAGATACTTTTTTCAACAATGAAAATAAGATTAAATATATTTTGTAATAATTATAAATCATTACTAAATATCCTATTTATCAAAGATGAAATCTAAATTAAAATTACTATCTATTTAGGTAACAATGAAATGTAGAACAATATATTGAAAAGCAAAATTTAACTGAGTAAATGTGAAGATCTAACTGGCTTTATTGAGCAATTCATTAATTGAGTAGCATCTCATCTAGCAACGAGAAGGGACCTCAGAGGGGCTGTACAAAATGGAAGGGTTTTATAAAAGGGGTGGGGAAAGGGAGTCATTAACAACAACAAAAAATATTGGTTTTGGACATGGACTTCTTTATTCTTTTTTTTTTTTTTGAGGGGAGGGGGCGAGGGTAGAGAAAAGGAGGTATTTTATCATGCAGATTGCCTCTTCTTTCTATAGAGGCAGAGGAATAGAGTAGGCCCACATGATAGATTACCTCCTTGGTGTTAACCAAAAATGTTATGTTTCTGGCAGAGTTTGAAACTGCAATTAGACTAGGTACTAAATCTAGGTTTGGTGTTATTGTTTTTTAACACAAGTGATGGTATTTTGGGTTTTCTCTTTAACACTTTGGTTTTCTCTTTAACACTTCTAAATAAAACCCGGTGAACAAAGGTAAACATATTTTTAAATATCTTGATTGCCTTTAATACTACAAATTTAAAAATGGAAACTAAAGGAGACATCCATTATAAAAAAATAAAAAACAAATCAATCAGGAAAATATGAATAAAAACTATAAAATTAAAAGCTGGAAGTTTAAAATTTTAATGTAGAAACAATATAAATGTAGTTTTTTTATACCATTAAAATAAATAATTTCCTTAGGATTAAATATTTAAAATAAAGATGAGCAACTATATAAGATTAGGACTAAAAAATAACCTCAATAAGATATGTAAAATAATCATAGTAATAAATTAACCATAAAACTATAGCAACAAATCTTAAAAGGCCATTCAACATATATAGCTAAATAGAAAATAGAAAAATTGATTTAATAAAAAGAAAACGGAACACAGAGCACCATAAAGCTTCTATAGCAATAAACATTTAAGTATATATTTTGGCAAGATACTTTGCAATTTAATGTAAATTAATCCAGATGGAAAAAAATGAATACTCCCAATTAAGTTTATAAATTTAGCATAAATTGCTTCTGATAAAGATAATACTGACAAGAAAGGCATACAAGCATTTAATTATTAAATTTGAAAATAGCCCTGATCAGTTTGGCTCAGTGGATAGAGTGTCAGCCTGCGGACTTAAAGGTCCCAGGTTTGATTCCGGTCAAGGGCATGTGTCTTGGTTGCAGGCACATCCCCAGTGGGAGGTGTGCAGGAGGCAGCTGATCAATGTTTCTCTCTCATTGATGTTTCTAGCTCTCTATCCCTCTCCCTTCCTCTCTGTAAAAAATCAATAAAATATATTTTTAAAAATATATGAAAATAAGCAGCTTTAAATGTTTGAGAAATTTTTAAATATTAAAATATCAAAAATTATTAAACAGAGAATGATGGTATTTTGGGCCTTTATGAAAATTAATTATGGCCCTTCATTATACTTCATTCCATCAACTAATTAAAGAAGTTAATGATATGGTTATGTCAATGTCAGCTTAAAGAAATATAAGTAAAACAAAAATTAATACAAGGTAACTATTAACAAAGGACAAGACTAGATATCATTTTAAAATTGCAAAATAGTGAAGCCATTTCCATTAAAATATCAAGAGCAAGAATGTGTTGTCTTCCATTACCTTTTTTTAAATAGTTTTTGAGTGAGTGTATATATGTGAATGTATGTATACACACACACATACACACACACACACATATATGTATATATTTTTTAATTTATCTTTATCATTGAAAGTATTACAGACATCTTCCTTTTTCCCCCATTGATCTCTTTCACCCTTCTCTGCCCCCCAGGCCTTCACCACACTATTGTCTGTGTCCATGGCTATGCATATATGCATATAAATTTTTTGTTTAATCTCTTCCCACCCCACACATACCCACCTCTTATAACACAGGTTTTCATTTGCTTGTTTTTTTGCTTTTTAATTCAAGAAAGAAAAATATTAGAAAATTGAAACAAATGTTAGTATTTATATTGTTAACAAAGGGAAATTGATTAGAAGGAAATTTGTTAAAATGGCTAAACAGAAGATAAATATAATTTAAAATATCCACTTCTTTTTCAAAAATACTTACCAATGGGACTGTGATATGATATTATACTGGAGACCCAGTGCATGGACTCCTGTATATTGAAAGGAAGTTATTTAGAAGGTGCTGGCAAGGCAGGACTGAGCAAGAAGGGCCAGACGCGCTCTGGAGCCAACCTCTCCCAGTCCCTCCCTGGCCAGCCACAGCTAGGTTGCACCGTGGCTCGAAGGGCATCTGTGGAGTGAGCAGGGTCCTTCCTGCAGTTGGGGTCCCTCAGTCTAGCCCACGGGGATCAGGCCAAAACTGCTCTTCAATGTTCCTCGAGGGGTCCCAAGGACACTCGGCAAAGTTGTGTCACTCCACAGCTCTTGCGATGAATGTCTGCCCCCTGGTGCTCAGTATGTGTCATAGCTACCAGCTTGTCAGTTAGTTGGCTGGTGACTTAGGCTTTTATATATATAGACTAGTAACCCTGCACAAAAATCCATGTGCCAATAAGATGCTGCCACCCTCTTGTAGCTCTCCACCCACTGCTGCCCTCCTGTAGCTCTCTGTCTGCTGCCCTGTCCTCCTGTAGTTCCCCCCACCTCCCCATAGCTTGCTTCCCTACCCTCTCCTGTAGCTCTCCCCCTTCCACTTGCTTGCTGGACTCCCTCATCCTGTAACTCTCTGCTGCCCACTTATAGCCAGTAGGTCGCTACCACCTCCTATAGCTCTCTGCCTGCTGTCCCACCCTCCTGTATCTCCCCTACCCCCTATACCCATCATAGCTTGTTGCCCTGCTCCCTCCTGCAGCTCTCTGCAACTCCCTTGTACCTTGCTGGCCCACCGTCCAGCTGAGCCATGATCTGGTGGTGACACGCTTGGTTGTTATGCTTCAGGGCATACTGGCTAATTAACATATTCTTCTCTTATTATATAGGATACCATGTCATAGTACCTAAAAATTACTTAAGATAAATTTAATAAGAAAAGTAAAGGACTTGAATGATAGCCATAAAATACTATTGAATATTGAAATAGGAATTTTAGGGGAATATAGACAGGCTCACAGAATTTTTAGAATTGAAGGTAAATGAAAAAAAAAAAAAAAACCACACACACACACAGTGCTACAGACTGGGAGAAGTTACATTTCCATAACACAAGGGAGAGGCAACAGCTACATTTATATAAGACAAGCGAACTGGGAATAGCCAGAAGGTCTATAGTTACAAAGTAAAGAAGGAGGAAGAAAGCCCAGAAGGAAAGGAATAGGACAATGAAGGAGGAGGGCCTCAGGAGTTACCATGCTAACCAGTTCAAAAGGGAATATTGACCAATCAGAGGGGATATCAGGACTGAGGGACTTGCAGCTTTATAAACCGTGGAAACAGGAGGTCAGTGGGACTCTTCTCCTTCCCCATGTGGGAGTCTGTGCTGTGAGACTCTTTCCCCCTTCCCACGTGGGCGTCTGTACTTGTTCTTCAATAAATCCCCACCTTTGCTATACCATCTTCAGTCCGTGGATTCATTCTTCAATTCTGAGGGACAAAGAATCTGGGGAACACCATGTGTTCCAGTCCAAAAATCATGTAGTGTCCTAATTGGTTCGGCTCAGTGGATAGAGCGTCAACCTGTGAACTGAAGGGTCCCAGGTTTGATTCCGGTCAAGGGCATGTACCTTGGTTGCCGGCACATCCCCAGTGGGGTGTGTGCAGGAGGCAACTGATCGATGTTTCTCTCTCATCGTCGATGTTTCTAACTCTCTGTCTCTTTCCCTTCCTCTCTGTAAAAAATCAATAAAATATATTTAAATAATCATGTATTAATATTATAAAGTTATATCTCAACAAATTAAAAGACATGACATTTTCTTGGATGACCACACTTTCCAAATTAATATAGAAGTTTA
Source organism: Murina feae (assembly GCA_004026665.1). Lineage (NCBI taxonomy): Eukaryota > Metazoa > Chordata > Mammalia > Chiroptera > Vespertilionidae > Murina > Murina feae. Next base: position 7,609 of record PVJC01028456.1, read on the forward strand.
ATAAAATTTTAATGGGTGTTCCAGAGTGAAGAAGTAAAATAATACTAAAGTTCAAATGCATACATAAATGAATGACAATATCCAATAAAATCTGGCATAACATAATTTGGCAAAATATAGTTTTGGACTTCTATCTTCACTGATTTAAGCAGTGTTTCATTCATTTAATTTAGTGGTACTTTATAGTATGGTCTGGTTGGAAAATCTCCCCCCCCCCTTTTTTCTTTCTTTTAAATTCTGCCAACAAACTCACAGATGCAGACAGTAGAATGGTGGTTTCCTAAGCAGGGACTAGTAGGGGAGGGTAAATCGGGTAAAGGGAGTGGAATATATAGTAATGTTATTGTCATAACTAGCTCATTGCTGAAAGGGAGGCTAGACTTTATAAGCGTGGTCATCTGGGCAACTTCACCAGGAAGCCACAGTTTCACTGGCCCATCACTGGGGGAAAGGGTCCAACAAAGGGGAAATGAGCACATGGGCAGTGACGTAGGAAGGTGCTTGTCTGTCAATCTCACTTGGGAACAAAGATCATTGGCTAGAAGGGTAGACAGGAGGGCAAGGCCGTGAAAATTTGTGAATACATAAACTCAGAAAAGATACTCTTCCTCTCTTCTTCTTGCTTCTCTCCTACTTCCTTGCACTCACCCATGCTCCCGGCATAGCTGTGCGACCCTAGAAGAGACATGGCCTATGGCCATGTGGATTCCACAAACAATGGACTACAGCTGGGAACATAAGCTAACTTCGCCAGATGCCGGACTGGACTGGGCATTAGTATGGAGCAGAAACCCTGGGCAGTGGCTTTAATCCTAGCTCTGCTGAAGGCAAATTGGAACTTTTCCATGATGGAACCCAGAGAGATGGGACCTTGGAAAGGAACTTGCTTAATGTTATGTCACCAATAAAACTTTCTATGATCCCTCATCCTCCTGTGGGGGCCTCAGGAAACTCTTATTCCTGTAGTACTCCAAGAATTTCCCTTCACCAGCAACAGCTGGGGACATGGAGGACACCCCACCAATAATAGAAACAGAAAAAACTCAGACTTTGGTGGTGGCACACAGGTATAGAATAATGCCGTACACCTGAAATTTATAATGTAATTAACCGATGTTACCACACTATATGACAAAATCATAGTTTATAATACAGAATTTCTAAAAAATAATAAGATAAAAACATTTTAAATGAGAAAAATATGAAAAGGTAAGTTACAGAAGAAAATACTAATAATCAATGAAACTATGCTCACCCATCTTCAAAGTTAGAAAAAACACAATTAAAGTAATTATGTCATCACATTGTCAAAAATCAAATCAGTAATTCCTATTTTTATTAGAAATGTGATAAATGAAGGCACCCATATATTATTGTAAACCTATTTTTTTTTTAATTTTGGGAAAGCCATTAAGTTATTATCTCTTAAAACTAAAATATATAAGGGTTCCATTCAATATTTCCAAGTTGAGAATATGTATCATAGAACAAAGGCATTAATATTTAAATATTATACTTATTAGTTTAAAAACCATCTGAATATTTGAGATAGGCTGTGCTTGGGAATATATGTAGCAGCTATAAAAATGAGTTAGCCCAGTTGACGTGGCTCAGTGGTTGAGCATTGACCTATGAACCAAGAGGTCATGGCTCAATTCCTAGTTAGGGCACATGCCCAGGTTGTGGGCTTAATCCCCAGTGTGGGGCATGCAGGAGGCAGCCAATCAATGATTCTCTCTTATCATTGATGTTTCTATCTCTCTCCCACTCCCTTCCTCTCTGAAATCAACAAAAAATATTTTTAAATAATAATAATCAGTTAAATCTATGCCATTTTATTTAAAGAAATATCCCAATCAATTTTATGGTAAAATTGTTATTCTAGAGATATTTTCATAATACAATTTATGTAAAAACATCAATGAAAATCTACACACATGTTTCACACCTATTTATTTTTATGAATAATGAACAAAGATAAAGTTATTCCATATCTTTACATCATTCCAATAATATAGGTTCCTTTAGGGAGCATAGATAAGCAAAATGCAATGAATAAATAATAATAAAAAGAACAAGACCTTAAAACTAATTGGAAAAGTCATTAAGATTCAAAAGATTGAAACATAATATGGTACCATTTTTTTTAAAGATACTAAATGTGGGAATTTCTGTAATGCCAGATGAATGAAACTGTTTGCCAATAATACATTGACAGTATTTTTCTATAGTTGTGAAGTTTCATTTAATATCTATTTTCTCCCATAAAACTTCTTCTATTGCTTGATTTTTTTCAAAATAGTTATATGTGTTAATATTTATGTGTTTGATATTAAAATATGTATATCGTTTTTAAAATAAGGCTACCATGAAATTTATTTTGCCACATGTAACAGTTTCATGTTGAAAAAACACCAATAGATATAATCACCTTGTGGAACATTTTCACATAAACTAGCATATTTCACATAAACTGGCATACTGAGTGGCCAGATTATTATGACCACCTGACATTTTTAGGCAAATTAGCCATACACTGCATCATATGGGATATGGAAGCCGAAGGCCTGTTCGAACACCTTTGCAGTCTGCAGTTACTAAGATACCACATCTCCAATTTGCACAGGAATACAAGAATTGGACAGTCAAGCATTGGAAAAAAGTCATGTAGTCCAATGAATTACGTTTCCTGTTGCATCATGAAGACGGCTGAGTGAGAATTTGGCGGAAACAGCATGAAAGGCATTCACCGCACATGCATGAATACAACCCTTCAAATTGGTGGGGGCAGTGTTATGGTTTGGGGCATGTTTTTTCCCTGGCATGATTTGGGCCCTTTAATTCGTGTCAACAACATCGGAATAGTACAACATAGCTAAGAATCATTGCTGTTCAAGTTCATCCTATCATATTGATGGCATATCCCAGTGGAGATGGCTTCTTCCAACAAGACAATGTGCCATGCCACGTGCTCATATTGTGCAGGAGTGGTTTCAAGAACATGAGCGAGACTTTACCTTGCTTAGGTGGCCCCCACAGTCACCAGATCTCAATCCAATTGAGCATTTGTGGGATGAAGTTAAAAGAGCCATCAGGCAGCTGGTTCCACAACCATCAAATCTCACAGAACTGGACAGTGCTATTCATCAGGCATGGTGTCAGATTCCTTGCATCACCTTTCCACATCTCGTGGAGTCAATGCCAAGAAGAATCATCACAGTACTGAAGGCAAAAGGTGGCCCAACCTAGAACTGATGGGGTGGTCATAATAATCTGGCCACTCACATTAAAATATATCCCACGTTCAAAGGCTGTTAAATCACGTTGCTTACTCATATCTTCAGAAAAAAATCACTTCTACCATCATGGTAAACAACCTGCTTCCCTATTTATTATGGTCTGGCCCTCTAGCAACTTCAGCGTGAAATTATAGCTAATTTGCCTACAAATGTCAGGTGGTCATAATAATCTGGCCACTCAGTGTATGTGTGTGTGTGTGTTTACATTTTTTTCACACACAAATATATGTGCATATACATATGTATGTATACACCTATATATGTATACATATACACTAATTTTTTTTAAATAACCACTAGCATAAATAGAAAGAAAGAAAAAAACATAAATATTAGTAAGCCTAATTGGGGGTTTTAAAAAACGGATTGTGGAGGTAGAAGAAGTTAAGAAGACAGATAGTGAGATTTGCATGGACATGTGGAAGGACAATATTTTCTCAAATTGAGTTGTAAATATTGAAGAGAAAGTAAAAAAACACAGGTGCTTGTAGATTGAAAGGAAAATAGAAAAGCAATGACTCCTAATATTTAGTGTGTATCAGAATTACTTGGAGAACTTGTATGGGAAATACGGATCGCTGAGCTTCATCCCCAGAATTTCAAGCAGGGTGGGGCCTAGGGGTACCTCTACTTTCCAAGGGAAATAATTGAAAACAACCTGCTTAGTTGCCTTAGTTGCCCTGATGCATTGCTGTTTAGGCAGGCAAAATGCAGAAGACTGGTTTGACTGCAAATTAGCTTCCAAAACAGAGATTGAATACTTATTTGTGACACAAATTATTTGCTTGTTTTGACATGCTTGCACAGTGCAATTGTTCCTTCTTTGCTTTTCCTATATTGTTATTTTTGTGTGTGTGTGTTTTTGTCAACTAATTCTGAAAGAGTAATCTCCCCCCATTGAAGCAGGTTTCTCAAGACACTGAGATGAAGCTTCTCTATTTCAGTTCTTCTCTGTAACCAAATTTGAAATTGTGTGCCCTTCCTGTTTAACTGGCTGAGGTAATGTTATTCCCAAATTTTATTTTCTCCAACTGAATCAGGAGTGCACATTTCTTACATATAATTCTTTTTCTACTGAAATAAACAAACTCCTAAGTAATGTGTTTCCCCCTAAATTTTAATAAGCATCTTTTATAGCTTAGAATATTGCTTAATTTCGTGAAAATTGGATTCCTGGATCCAGTGTGTGTGTGTCTGTGTGTGTGTGTGTGTGTGTGTAGGCTTCCCCAAATCAACAAACAATTAATTCTCAGACATCAGCAGAGTGTCTGAGCATCCAAACTCAATTCTGACACTATCTACCTGGAGATAGTAGCAGATCACACAGGCTAAGGGCTTAGTCATACAAGATTGTCGCTCCTTTCAGATGCCAGTCACAAGCCCAGGTTGTTACCTGTTACTTCAAATGAACTGGTGATGAATGAAATGTTCCCAAGACCCCCTCCACGCTTGGGTTTGGTTAATTTGCTAAAACTGTTCACAGAACTTAGAGCAACATTTTACTTACTAGGTCACTAGCTTATTATACAAGCATATAACTCAGGAATAGCAAGATGGAAGAGAAGCATAAAACGAGGTGTGAGGGAAGGGTACCGAGATCCCATAACCTCTCCAGGTAATTCGCAACCCAGGCATTTTCATATGTTCCCCAAGCAGGGAATTCTTTGAACCCTGTCCTCCTGGGTTTTTATGGAGGTTTCATTACATACTTATGATCAATTAAATCATTGGCCATTGGTGACCAATTCAACCTCCAGGCCTTCTGCAGTCCCTCTGAGGTGTGGCTGGGTGGAAGGAAGTAAAATTTTCAACCTTCTGTTCACTTGGTTGGCTCCACTGACTATCAGCTCTCATCTTTAGGTGCTTTTCAAAAGTCACTCATTAGCATAAATAAAGATACTTGTATTACTCTGAACACTTAGGAAATTCTAAGTGTCTTGGAAGCTGCGAGCCAGGAACTATCATCAAAGAACAAGTATATATGAGAAATACATAATCTTATATAATAAAAGACTAATATGCAAATAGACTGAACAGTGGTACAACCAAACAACCGAAAAAGCGCTATGACATGTGCTGACCACCAGGGGGTGAATGAGGAACATGGTGGGCATCGGACGTGGTGGGATGGTGAGCCGGGGAGCCAGACCAAGGCGGTGCACCAGTCATTGGGGCGAGCCTCTGATGGTCACTGAAAATTCTTTGCTTCCCTGCACCGTGGTCCTGCTTGGTGCTCACACCTGCTGCTGGCACTGGAGCCTCTGCTCATACCCGCTGCCGGTGCCTGGCACTGGTTCCGATCAATTGGTGCCCTCAGTGGGTATGAGTGGCGGTTGCTGGCCCGTGATTGCCCCTGAGGGGCGATTGTGGTAGCAGCTTCTGCTCGCACCTGCTGATGGCGCTGTCCCTGCTCACACCCACTGCTGATCCCAAACTTGTCAGCCTGTGTGAGCAGGGCCAGCAACATCAGCGTGTGGGAACGGTGGCAGCAGGAGTGGGGCTGCCGGCAGATAGGGGGCTGGGGGCCACAGCAGGAGGGGCCGGGCGGGGGTGTGGAGGATGGGCCGAGACCCGCTCCTGTGCCCACCACAGCCTTGGGGCCCGCAGTTCTTATAAGGTACAAGAATTCATGCACTGGGCCCCTAGTATTCCTTATAAATCACGGTATCACAACTATGTTTCTCTACAACTAGTATTCCTGCAGAAATACAACTAGCATCTCTAGAATTCTAGAACTTAATTAGTATTCTAATTTTATTTTTAATAATGTATTCACATGTCAATGTAATGGTGTAGAAACTTCATTTTTTTAATATGACCTTTTCTCATGGTTTTCCTTTTGATTCAAACTGGCCTCATCCAGCACCCTGACTCACCTGCCTCCTTGTCCCTTGCAAGTCCACTCCCTTAGTCTTTAAGCCCTCAGCACATCTGGGCTCTGATCTGCATTAAGTAATATCAGGAACAAAGCCTCTGGTCTGTCCATCTCAGAGATGGAGTTTCAGTCAAACTAGAGATAACATCGAGGCTCAGTTGTGTTTCAGCTCCAAGCCCAGAAAAGCAGTGAAACCAGACAAATTGAGACCATGGCTGACATCAGACCAGATGTGCTGACTTACTCTAGCACTGACCAATCGGTGGAGACCATGCCCTGACCATGCCCCTAACTTCCTTCATCACCATGATTAATGATTCTCCCCTAGAACCCGTCTGAGAGCCAGGTCTTTGAGCATTAGCTCACCTGTCTCCCGACAGGGTGGGCTACTTACTAAAAATAAACCCTTACTGTCTGCTACAAGCTCCTGTTTGGGTCTCATAGGACTTTGATGTGCACAGGCAACTAGACCCCTTCATTCTGACAACATTCAAACATAAAAACTATAAAAATAAATAATAGTACAATGCTCTACTCCCATTGCTATTTTCTGACTATTAGTTTTAACAGATGTGAGTTTTATTTGTATCACTTCTAAGTTTTAAATAGACAGTTAATATTTAAATACAAATACAGTTGACCCTTGAGCATGAATTTGAACTACATATGTCAAATTATATGTGGATTTTTTAAATAAATAATGTAAATGTATTTTCTCTTATTATTTCCTTTAAGACACTTTCTCTTTTTTTTTCTAACTTGTTTTATTGTTATAATATAGTATATAATACATATAACATACAAACTAGGTGCTAATCAACTATTTATGTTATTGGTAAGGCTTCATCTAGTCAACAGTAGGTTATTAATAGTTAAGTCAAAAGGTATATATGGATTTTCAGCTGGGGAGTTCAGCACTTTTAACCTCTACATCGTTCAAGAGTTGATTGTATATACACACACACACAATGTATATGCCCAGTGCACTCACATTTAGTATAAATGGGAAATCTTTCAAGTTAGCAGTAAAATTTTACTTGGAATTCAAGTGAATATATACATAAATTTGGGAAAAATTGACATTTAACACTATTTAATCTTCCAATATATAGGCATACCACCTCCTTCATTTCTTAAGGTCTACTTGTATTTATTTTAGCTATCTTTTGTAGTTTCTACATAATTTGTTCACTATCTTTTTCATAGTAATGTATTTTTTATTATTGTGTTAAAAACATATCATAAAATTTGCCCAATTATTGTTATTTTAAATGCAAAGTACAGTATTGTGTAACTATATGCATTCCTGCACAGCAGGTCTCCGGATATGAACTCACAATCACTAGGATTAATATATTGATCTAGAACCTTCAGGACGTTGATAGAATTAACCACAATGATGTGGACTGAGAGCAACATAGGTTGATCTGTCAATGTATACCAGTTATTGACTTATTGCCTCTCAGAATTCCCCGTTTAGTATCTGGTATGTAACTGAACTCTTAAGCCGTTCTCCTTTACGACGAATACTAGCATTATCTACACAGTGTTCCAGAAGAATATCATAGGAGAGAAGGGTGTTTCTCATTGTGGTGTGTCCCCCGTGTTTTGTTCTTTATTCTTTCAGCAAGTCATTTAGAGGTGCAGGTATGTGGAGACATCTAGTGGTGACCTGTCCCAACTGCATGCCCGAAGTCCCTCAACAACCATAGACTGGGAACTTGGATTCTGGGGCCACCTTCCCCAAGTACTTCCAAAGCAGGCACGCCTAACTCCAGCCCTCGCATGTACAACGGAGCCTCAGTTCATTGCCTGCCAGCCTTGGCTTGCCTGTGCCTTACGCGGTTATTGCCTGCTGGACTGGCTATGGCAGACCAGCTCTGGTTCATGCAACCCAACAAACATCTCTGCTCATGCAGCCAGCACACCTTCTCCAGTGAGGTCCAAAACCCAGCCTTGGGAATGGGAAGCTTCCCTTTTAAAATGTTCTCTCTCAGGGATGCTCCCTCCCTCAGACCTAGTCTGACTTTTTGAATTATCTTTATATTTTAATAATCTCCTCTCATTTACTCAATTATTCGTTACACCCTTTTAGATTACTATGTAGGCAGTCTGCTAATTAAATTCAGACTGACACATCATGTATCTCTTTTGTAAAAGAAGACACTTACAGGTTTTAAAGACGACAAAAGGCACTCAATGGACTCAGGCTCCAAAGAAGGTTAGAATTAGAAATTAGACCACACTCCTCCACTAAGACTTGGGAAGTTCTCCCACATCAAATTTTGTCTATGGTGAGCAATACACTGCTTCTCAAAGACTATGAATTCGAGATTTCTAAATTTTTAAATTAAAATGGCTTACTATAATAGAATTTACTATAGCACATTATTCTATGTAAGGCCAGTCCTCTTTAACATTATTATATTTTTATTTTTAACATTTTTATTTTAGGTTACATTATTGTGGCTTTAAAACAGGTATCTTCTGATGCCATGTCTATTTAGGTTAGAAAGAATTTTCATATGCTATATTGAAAGTGCCTTATAAATAAAACTCTCACTAAGCTGGAAATAAAAGAATTGTTTGTAATTTATACCATCTTTTTATATGCATCATCTTGTTTAAAAGTCTAATTCCATTGAAATAATTATACAGTACAATGCTTGTGAGCCATTAATACAATCTGCAACAAAATTACATATTATGAAGCCTTAAAGTTTAATCCATTTGGAACTATGTGTATTTTCTTCCTATGTCTTTGTCTATATATTTTTTTTTTTACTTTTATGCTATTTTGGTTTGCTTATTTGGATTTTGTTAATCTAAAATGTATCCTATGATTGATGTTTATGCTTTGCTTAAATGTAGAAATTTTGTGATAGACACATTTGATCACTTTAAAAATAAATTGATGTTTTTCTTCTAAAGAGATACATTTGAAATTTGAACTCAGCTTCCTAATAAATATTTTTATTAAACCATTTCTATTAGCTTTATCTTTCCCTATAAATAGGAATGGCATTCAAATAAATTTATAGTTGAATTAAATCAATATTGAAATAACCATCAGTTTTAGCAAATACATCCCTCATCTTCATTTCAATTTACTATTAAAGATATATAACTATATTGCTTACTGATTTGTATTTCTGTTGTTTTTTATATATTTTTATTAAGTTAAATCCATTGTCTCATGATCATAATCATTGTGTTCATTGCCTTAAATGGATGCTTTCTTTTATTTATCTTTATTTAATGTATTGATATGTTGCTTAAATATCTACAGAATTTGTGATTATTTGAATTATTTTAAGAATTATCTTAGATTATTTTCTTTTAGTTCCCAATATCTGGGAAATACATGTTGTAATTAGATACATATGATTATTTTTATATTATTATTTATTAACCACCTATATATTACATTACAAACTACAATGAGAAGCCCTTTATTATCATCAATCAGATTTTTCTTTACTTATAACTATGATGACCATATATCAAAATTTGCTCTGATGGGCCCACTTTACTCCAGTTATCCTGACAATTACTAATACTTCCCTTCACTGTCAAATTTTGGAAATTAAACAATAAATTTTATGGTTGCCCTACCAATAATCATTATGATAAAATTTTTCTTTCTAATATTATATATCCTATATAATAAAAGGCTAATATGCAAATTGACCAAATGGTTGCTATGATGTGTACTAACCACCAGGGGGCAGATGCTCAATGCAGGAGCTACCCCATGGTTGTAAGTGCACTCCCACAGGGGGAGCGCTGCTCAGCCAGAAACCAGGCTCACAGCTGGTGAATGCAATGTTGGTGGTGGGAGCCTCTCCCACCTTCATGGCAGCATTAAGGATGTCTGACTGATGGCTTAGGCCCGCTCCCAGCAAGAATTGGGCCTAAGACATCAGTTAGACATTCCCCAAGGGCTCCCATACTACAAGAGGGCACAGGCCAGGCTGAGAGGAACCCCCACTCCCCAGTGCATGAATTTCATGCACCAGGCCTCTAGTAGTAGAATAAATGACTAGACTGTCTTCCATCTATGATATCTGATCTTTAGAAGGAATTTAAGAAGATAGGCATTTGCAATTTTCAGTTATTTTAATTGAAACATAAATCTTGGCAAGAAGGTTATTGGTAAGAGGCTCATAGCCCTTCCCTACCTGTAGCCATTGGACCTAGTGTTATGAATGGCCAAACTAGATACGGATGGTAACATCTATATGTATGGTTGCTGTTTATTTCCATGGTCAATAGAACAATGATTTCCTTGGTTCAAGAATCCTGCCTCTCACCTCTGCATAGGACTGGAACACCATTGCAATCTGCATAGGGCATCAAATCAGTTGTCTATTAATCACTTATATATGTTCTCACATACTGGTATTTAAACACTGATAAGCAATGATTTGAAGAGTCCTAGAGTGGTAAGCAGAGAAACAAACAGGCTTACAAAATTGAATAATCTGCTACTGCATAATCAGGTTCCTATGTACAAATTTCATTTTGAACTGGGACTATGTCTCCTCATTTTCCTTTGAGTGAAATTTTGTCAAGCTCTTTCATTCTCTGACCTTTCAAAATCTATTTTATACTAAATACTTCTCTTCTCCTTGAGACTTAGTTTAAACAAGTTGCCTGACAGATCATTTAGCACTGTCCCACTGCTTTGCTAAACCCTTCAAGTACAGAGGTTACCTCACGCTGATTCAATTATTTTATAACTTAGTCTCCAAGTCCCATTCTGAAATTAGGAAGGGACTGCTCTAACATAATTCCCTCACTGGGAATTATGTTAAAGAATCTCACTGGGTTCACATTGAAAGGAATCAGACAAACCTCCATTTCTCCATTTTCATGAGAAACAAATGACTATCTACTGTTAATACAGTTGTTTCTAAGCAACAATTAGCTGAGTGCAAAAAGTGTAGGCATCAATGTACTCTAATCCACTATAACTAAGTCAGAGTGCTACAGAGTGTAACAGAACTATTTCATTGGGTACCCAGATCCAGTCATAAAAGCCAGAAATGTATTGCAACTGGTCAGAGCAACACAGATCATGTAGCATAAAAATGTACACTTGAAACCTATATGACCTTATTAATCAATGTCAACCTGATAAATTTAATTAAAAACATTTTTTAAAAGCGAAAACAAAAGAGCATACCATTCCTAATGAAACTGAGTCTGTCCCACTCTGTAGATGTATCAGGATGACAGACTGAGTCCCCAGGTACATCCACCTCGGAAGCACTTCTCCTCAAGCCTGCTTCCCCTGAAAAGAATATCTCGTAGGTGCCGTGTTATATGGACATTTTTAACTGTCGAGATATGCACATTCTGAAAAATCTCCGTATTGATTATAACACATGTCAGTCTCACAGCTCAGAAACTCTGTAAGTCATAAGTAAAGGAGATTTTATTCCATTTCCATGTACTTTGTTACAACCAGTAGATATAAAAATTATATTGATATTTTCTTTAATATGAAGATTTCTATTATAATATGTTAGTAAAGTAGGCAGGTTGAGCTTTATCATTTCTAACTTAATAAAGATTTTTATACACTTTCCCTATGGTAAAATAATTATTTAATATGTTGAAATTTACATAATATAAAATTAACAGTTTTAAAGTGAACAAGTCAACAACATTTAGCGCGTTCATAATGTTGTGCAACCACCACCCCTATCTGGTTTCAAGCCATCTCCTTCACTGCAACGTAAAGCCTCTTACCAATTAGCAATTTCTACCCATTCCCTCCTCCTCGCCCCAGGCACCTCTTGGTGACCTGCACTCCATCTGTGTGCTTTTATCTATTCTGGATATCTTACATTAGCTGTATCATACCATACGTAACCTTCTATGTGTCTTTCACATCGGATCATGTTTTAGAGGTTCATCCATACTGCAGCATGTATCAATACTTTATTCCTTCTATAGTTGGATAATACTTTGTTTTATGCATATACAACAATTTGTTCATACATTATTTGATGGAAATTTCAGCTATCTTCACATTTTGGTTATTGTGAATTGTCTTTCAATAAACACACAAGGACGTGTACTTGTTTCCAATTGTATATACTTAGGAGTAGAACTGATGCACTAAATGGTAATTCTACATTTAAAATTTGGAGGACTGATAACTTTTTCCTACAGCTGTTGAAACATTTTGCATTTTCACTAGCAATGTACAAGGGTTCACATTTTCCACCTCCTCCCATCATGACTTACATGCATCCTAGTAAGTGAAATTCGTATATCCCTGGGCTTTTACACTGCATTCCTATTCCTTGCTGTCCGAGTGTTTTTATCATGAACGTGTTTGGGACTTCTGTTGTGTAGTCTGTATACATTTATGAGTGTTGTATTTTTTATGACTCAACCTTTCTTTTAGCGTCCTTTGTGCTATAACAATTTTTGACTTAAAATCTGTCTTGCTGACATTAGAATAGCCACCTCGGATTTCTTTTGATTACTATTTCTTTGAAATTTTTTTTCCATCTTTTTATTTTCAACCTATATGTGTTCTGTATATAAAAATAATTTGAGATATACTATATAGTCAGGTTATTATTTTATCCATCCTAACAGTGGATGTTTTGCTTGATGTGTTTTATATATCTAAAATTAAAGTAATTACTTTATAAGGAGTACTTATTGCCATTTTGTTGTCTTCTATATGGAATATATATTTGTCCTGATTTCCTTCATTACTATATTGTTTTGTGTTCAGTTGGAGATTTTTGTAATTTTCTTTTATGCTTCCTTTTAATTTATTTTTGTGTATAATTTTTAGATATGTTCTTACTGCTAGTGTAAATGGTATTGTGCTTTTTAATTTCAAATTCCACTTGTTCATTCCTGGTACATAGGAAAGCAATTGACATTTATATATTAACTTATATCTTGCTTATTTGCACTGGTTCTCAACTTGTGGGACACAACCCCTTTGGCAGTCGAATGACCCTTTCACAGGGGTCGCCTAAGACCATCCTGCATATCAGTTATTTATATTACAATTCATAACAGTAGCAACATTACAGTTATGAAGTAGCAAGGAAAATAATTTTGGTTGGTCACAACATGAGAAACTGTATTTAAAGGGTCAGAAGGTTGAGAGCCACTGGCTTATTGGTTCCAGGCATTTTGTTGTTTTTCCTGTTGAATGTTTTGGATTTTCTACATAGAAGTTCTGTTATCTGTGAGCAAAACAATTTTATAACTTTTTTCCCTGTCTGTGTATCTTTTATTTTTTTTTATTGTAATACTGAATTAGATAGGACTTCCAGTTTGATATTGAAATGCAGTGGTGAGAATGGTCCTTTGCCCATTTTTTTATTGGATTGTTTATCTTCTTTTTGTTAACTTGTATGAGTTCCCTACAAATGTTGGAGATTAAACCTTTATCAGTGATAACATTGGCAAATCATCCGAGAGATGCAAATCAAAACAACAATGAGGTACCATCTCACACCTGTAGGAAAGGCTATCATCAAAAAATCAACAAACGACAAGTGCTGGAGAGGATGCAGAGAAAAAGGAACACTCGTGCACTGCTGGTGAGAATGCAGACTGGTGTAGCCACTGTGGAGAACAGTATGGAGTTTCCTCAAAAAATTAAAAATGGGACTCCCTTTTGACCCAGTGATCCCACTTCTGGGAATATATCCCAAGAAACCAGAAACACCAATCAGAAAGGACATATGCATCCCTATGTTCATAGCAGCACAATTTACCATAGCTAAGATTTGGAAACAGCCTAAGTGCCCATCAGCAGATGAGTGGATTAGAAAACTGTGGTACATCTACACAGTGGAATACTATGCTTCTCTAAAAAGGAAGGAGTTCTTAGCATTTGCAGCAGCATGGACGGAACTGGAGAGCATTATGCTAAGTGAAATAAGCCAGTCAATGAAAGAAAAATACCACATGTCCTCACTCATCTATGAATAATAATAATCATTATAAACTGGTGAACAAAAATAGATACAGAGGCAGAACAGCATTAAACAGACTGTCAAATTATAGCAACAAGGACAGGGAAGGTTGGGTGGGAGGGTAATGGATCAACCAAAGGACTTTTATGCATGCATTTAAGCATAACCAATGGACACAAAACACTGGGGGGTAGGGGAGGCTGGGGGAAGGGCAGGAGGAAAAAAGAGATATATGTACTAATCTTTGTAATACGTTATGTAATAAAAATATAAAAAATAAAAAAAAATAAAAGCAGTGGTGAGAAGGGAAACTCTTTTTGTCTCTGTTCTTTGGAGATAAGTTTTAACTTTCTTACTATTAAATACTAGGGGCCCGGTGCATGAAATTCGTACACTGGGGGGGGGGGTGTTCCTCAGCCCAGCCTGCCTCCTCTCACATATTGGGAGTCCTCAAGGGGTGTCCTACTGACGGCGTAGGCCTGCTCCCCAAGGGGAGCAGGTAGCAGCCCTAAGCCACAGTCTGGCCTCCCTTTGTGGGAGGTGACCAGGCTAATCAGGGGAAGCCACCAGCCTCATCACCCTGATGCTGCAGCCACAGCCACTACCAGTCACTGCAGCCACCAAGGTGTTTTCATCAACATGTACTCCAGTCCCTTCACCATGAAGAAATGACAACTTTCTTTAGGCATTTTCAAGATGTATCTTTCATAGGATATGGCATTTCTTTCTTTCTTTCTTTCTTTCTTTCTTTCTTTCTTTCTTTCTTTCTTTCTTTCTTTCTTTCTTTCTTTCTTT
>PVJC01028457.1:0-22571 GCA_004026665.1 Murina feae
GGGGTGTCCTACTGATGGCTTAGGCCCACTCCCTGCTGCAGCCACTGCCAGTCACCGCAGCCACCAAGGTGTTTTCATCAACACGGACTCCAATACCTTCACCATGAAGAAATGACAACTTTCTTTAGGCATTTTCAAGATGTCTTTCAGAGGATATGACATTTCTTTATTTCTTTTTTTTATCCTCACCTGAGGATATGTTTCCATTGATTTTTAGAGAATGTGGAAGAGAAGGGAAAAACAGAGAGAAACAACAAAGTGAAAGGAACACTTTGATTGGTTGCCTCCAGCATATGCCCTGACCTGGGCCCTGGCCAGGGAGGAGCCTGCAACTTAGGTACATGCCCTTGGTCAGAACTGAACCCAGACCCTGCAGTCAGCACGCTGTGGCATTATTCACTGAGCCAAATGGGCTAGGGCAGGATATGACATTTCTTAGCCCTCCAGCAGTGGGCCTTCATCTTTTTTTTCTCCAGGAGTGTGGTGGAAAAACCCTAGATTGCCTTTTTGGGTTCTTAATACCCAAGTTACTAAGAATACTATCAGTGGCATACAGGGAGCTCAGTCAATGAGCAATAAGAAAAGGTATTCCTCTATAGTTTACTTTCACCACCAGCTCTACCCCTGCTCCTCCAATCCCAGCTCCACCCCTGTTCAAGCCTGTAACTTCTGGCTGAGGATGCAGGCCTGGGCAGGGGACCCCCAAACCTCTCCGATCGCCAGCTTCATAGAGCCCAGGCCTCTGCAATCACCGGCTCTGATCCTGTCCCCTGCCATTGCCAGCTCTGCCCCTGCCCCACTGGCAGCCTCTGGCCAAGGCTGTAGGCCTGGGCAGGGGACCCCCAGACCCCTGCTTTGCCAGCTCCACCAGTGCCTAGACCCCTGTGATCACAGGCTCTGCCCCTGCCCCTCCGATTGCTGGCTCTGCAGAGCCCAGGATCCTGTGATCTCCGGCCTTGCCCCTGACCAGGCCTGAGGCCTCTGGCACAGACCTTATGCCTGGGTAGGGCACCCTCATACCCCTCTGATCATGGGCTCTGCCCTTGCCCATGCCTGAGGCCTCTGGCGATTGCCTGTTCTACCCCTCAGGCCCCCCGCCTCCCCTGCCACCTGCCTGGCTAAAATGCCTGACCACTTCAGTGGTGGGGCTGAGCCAGACTGGGCATTGCCATCTTGTATTCATGAGGCAGCCATCTTGTGGCTATGGGGGTGGCCATCTTGTATCCATGGGCACCGCCATCTTTGTCATGGAGTGATGCCTAATTTGCATATTACTCTTTTATTATATAGGATAGGTCTTTTGAGGCTAAAAGAATGAACAAACTCAAGACTTCACTTCCTCCAAAGGTATTCAGATCCTAATCTCAGAATTTGTGAATATATTATGTTACATAGCAAGGGGGAATTAAGGTTCTAGATGGAATTAAGGTTGCTAATCAACTACTGTGAGATGGGAAGATTATCCTGGATTATCTGGGAGGGTTCAAAGTAATTATCAGGATCCTTATAGGTAAACTAGAGGCCCAGTGCACAAAAATTTGTGCACTCGGGAGGGGGGGGTCCCTCAGCCCAGCCTGTGCCCTCTACCAGTCTGGGACTTCTCAGGGGATGTCCATCTGCTGGCTTAGGCCCGCTCCCCAGGGGATCAGGCCTAAGCTGGCAGTCAGACATCCCTCTGGCAGCCCGGGGGCCCTCAGGAGATGTCCATCTGCCAGCGGGGAGCAGGCCTAAGCTGCAGTTGGACATCCTTAGCACTGCTGAGGAGAGAGGAGAGGCTCCCACAACTACTGCTGTACTGACAGCTGGCAGCCTGGCTTGTGGCTGAGCAGAGCTTCCCCTGTGGGAGTGCACTGACCACCAGGGGCAGCTTCTACATTGAACATCTGGCCCCTGGTGGTCAGTGTGTGTCATAGTGACCAGTCATTCCCAGTGGTTCTGCTGTTAGGGTCAATTTGCATATTACCCTTTTATTATATAGAAAGAGGGAGGCAAGAGAGTCAAAGTGATAAGATATGAGAAAGATAAATTCTCCTCTGGAGCCTCTGGGTAGGAACACAGCTTTGTCTACATCTTAATTTTAGCCTAAAACTCATTTAAAACTTCTGACCTTCAGAACTATAAAATAATAAATATGTGTTGTTATAAGCCACTAACTTTGTAGCAATTTGTTATATCAACCATAGGAAACTAATGCATCCTGTCCCATCATCTGAATAGGAGGAAATTTTGGACTTAAAATTCTAAAATCTCTGTTCAAATAATAATTGTAAGAGTGAATGAAGTAATCTGACTTGTAGGGCTTCATATCTATTGCCTGCTCAGAACCTAAGGTCTCTTTATTTTTTAATTTTTTTATTTTTCTCTTGTGTATATCCAAATTGCCATCCCTCTCCACCCCCAGGATGAAGTCCTATAGCTTCACATTCAGAATTACTATTTTAAGAAAATGTCTCAGTCATGCATTCAACTAGTCACTCAGGCAACAAGCTTTTATACCTCTAGCAAGAACTCTCCCCTGGATCTCAGGCATAAATATCTAACTCCTGCCCAACAGATATTTCAACTTAATATGTCCAAAACCAAATTACTGATTTTCCTACCCGTCTGCAACTTCCAGAGTCTTCTTCACTGCAGTTGATGCAAAGTCCATCTTCCACTGGTTCAGGTCAAAATGCTTACAGTCATCCTTGACTGCTCTCCTCCCCCACACTTCCCATTCAATCCATCAGCATATCCTATCTGTTCTGCATTCAAAATATGAACATTTCTCACCAACTTCATGGTCACCAACCCATTCAAGCCACTATATTCTATTGCCTAAGAGCCTTTGGCTCTGCTTCCTTCTATCTATTCTCAATGTAGCAGCCAGACTGATCACATTTAGAACATAAGTCCAACCCCTTCACTCCTCTGCTCAACAATCCCCATCTTTCTCACTCAGAGTAAAAGCTGAAGGCCCAGCTCCCTCCCCTGCTGTCCACTGCTCTCATTTCTATGACTGTCTGTGGTACTCACTGGGCTCCAGGAACAGCCTCCTTGTTGTTCCTAGAACAAGTCAAATACACTCCTGCCTCTACACTAACTACATTGTGCTTGCTGCTCCCTCTGCATGATTCTCCCTCAGTGAGGCCTTTCCTGCCCACCTTACATAAAAAAGAAAACTGTTTCCCCCTTACACCTTATCTTGCTGTTTTCTACCTAATTTAACCTGCTTTATTCTTTCCATAGTACTCATTGCCATCTGACATATGATACATTTACTTGTTGATTTGTTGATTGTTCAACCCCCCTCAACAGCACTAAAACATAAGCTCCATGAAAGCAGAAACTATGTTTTGTTCACTGCTTTAAACCCAGCACCTAGATTTGCACATGGTATATAATAGGCACATACTCAACCATATTTAAATAAATAAATAAATAAATAAATAAATAAATAAATAAATAAATAGTCGCTATTGAGCCCGGGCTACATAAACAACCGTTCCAGGTACAAAGGATACAAAGATGAATGAAACACAATTTTTGACATTGAGGAATTCATAGTCTAGAGCAGTACTGTTCAATAGAACTTTCTGTGATGATGGTAATGTTCTCTGCGCTGTCCAATATGGCAACCACTAGCAACATGTGGCTACTGAGCATTTGAAATGTGGTTAGTGTGACTGAGGAACTGAATTTTTCTTTTATTTTATTTTAATTATTTTAAATTTAAAAGGCTAGTGACTACCATATTGGACAACACAGGTCTAGAAGTGGAGACAGATATATGAACCTATAATACAACATAGGAATGCAACATAGTGCCATGGTAGAGACATGCAATGAAATGCTGTGGGAACCCAGAGAAGAGCCACTATATCTGCCTAAGTTTAGTTTTCCCCCAGTAAACCCTCCAAGAGCACTCAGTGCTTTTCCCTCATCTCGTTTGGCATTCTTGTAATTATTATTTATTTTTAATTATTTACTTGAGGTTAATCTTCCTAAGTTCTAAGAGCTGGATGGAGCTGTACCATCCTCAGCCACTGACAGGTGCTTTGTACATAGGAGGTAAGTAATAAATATTGGTTTGACTAACAACCTAGATGGTTATGGAAGGCTTCTTGAGATGACATTTGAGTTAGATCTCAAAGGATGAATAGGAATTTGCTAGGCCACAGCCAATATGGGGTGTAAAGATGGTAGGCAGGAAAAATGACACATGCAAAGGCAGACAGGCATGAGAGTTCCAGCACTTTCATTAGTGGAAGCAGGAATTCAGTGGGATTGCATATTAAAATAGATGTACTCACTTCTTACCACTTCAAAGTTCAAATTAGACAATAATTTTATGAGTAAGAAATCCAAAAGCCAGTATGAAATTAAGAGTTAGGTGTTTAGTGAATTGTGACAAAATAGACTTAAACTTTTTCAAATCTTTAGCCCACAGCTGCCTTATAATAAGTATAGACTAAAATTTCTCTAATTTTTTCCTTATCTAGAATATTGTGATATTTTGGCTTGTGGGGCCCTTAGAGATAATTTAGCTGAAGACTTCTTTGGTCAGATTAAGGAAATTAAGATCCGTAACACAAGAGTTAGTTGATGCAGAAATGGGTCTATAATCCAATTGCTTTAACTCACAGCCTGGTGTCATTACCGCCACATGGAAATTGCACAAGCACATTTCATCCTCTCACCCTGCCACAAAGCAAGCGGTAGCCACACAATATGTCCGCTCACCTTATAAAACATACAGGAAGAAGACTCTGTCATGAGTTCTCTGGCTATGTATGAAAAGAATTATCAATTCTATCCAATACAAAACAACCATTCTAAGTCTTAAGAAACAGTAACAAATTTTGACGGAGTTATTTTAGTAATGCTATGAATTCCTACTTTTGGAAGCACAACACAGGGCAAGTTCTATGCAGTAAATTCAAATGACATTGTAGCATATATTTGGTTCTCATCCTGAATCAATCACTCTGCAGCTGGATGATCTAGAGCGCCTCACATAACCTCTCTAAGCTTGTTTTTTAATTTTTAAAATTCAGGTGTTGGATCTCCAAGGTCTTCTCCAGCTCTATGTTTTACATGTGATTTACCTGAGTTAGAAGAGAGAAAAACAAGGACAAATTCCCACTTGGACAGAGGTTTACTCATCTTTCTCCACAGTCAAACCAATAATCCTAATGATATTTCTCTTTCAATCTATAAATCTGTCATACTAGACATAAGTCATATGCCCCCAAATTGAGACTAGTTCTATATCCTTTACAGAAATTCTGTTTGACTAACTGTTGTACCAGTGTCATAACCATCTTGTACCAGCACTCTAAGATTCAAGGCATCTGAGCTTTATCAGGGGGCATCTTACTTTGCAAGCCACGGTGTCTTCATCACAACCATTTTTTTATATTAAAAATATATTGACTTCCCCAGGTACAAATGGGACAGAAGATATATATACTTTGTCCACCCTATTATCTTCCTTCAAAATCTCTGGGGCCTTGAAAATAAAAGAGTCTAATTCAAAAAAAAAAAAAAAAAACAAGAAGAAATAGAAATAGTTTATTGCTATGGGAGCAACTGTGTCTTACTTTGTGATATACATATATGTAGCTCCCCAGACAGAATCACCGTGGTTTACCTTTGACCATCTCCAACACTCAAATAGAAAATTTATCTCCTCTTTTCAATTCAGTTCCATCTTTCATGCACATACATAAAATTTATCCTTTGATTAATTTCTTTTGACATACATGATGTGGATCCCTACTTTCTTGGGCTCTCCCACATGTACCTAAACATTCACAGTATGTCTCTGAGAATATAAGGATAATTTCCTGTAAACACAATTAGGAACAGATGGCTAAAAACTACAAGGTAGTATTTGCATAAAAAGATCATCTTGTTTTGACTGTAAAGTTTTACATTACTTTTAATTGTTTTCCCTGAAAAGGGAACCTCCTCCTTTAGCCAAAAGATAACAAGAAAATTTGATTGAAAAGGAAACATTTCATAGTACTGTGAAGATAAAAGTAACACAAGTACATAAAAGAATGTGACATACTGTGAACAAAAGTGTCACATCTGCTCAAATGTACAAGAAATGTATACTGAACCTGAGAGACTTTAACTACCTCACCTTCCCAGAAGCCACAACAAACCTGACGTGATCCAAAAAGCCTCTGCACCAAAACTGATGCATTTATTCCAATAATAATAATAATAATGCTCAAAGCAGAGTTCATTGACTTATTCTCTTCTGTAAATCAAACTTACAAACGTGGCCATCTTATGTTCCCAATGCTTTTCTATCCTGACTTACAGACAGAAGTTTGAAAATAGATTAAAAGCTTATGAAAATAGTTAGAGATGAACTGTTAAAAGCAGACATAAAAACTGAAGGAGGAGTCTATCTTCAACTAGAAAATTACAACAAAAGTGATCACTAAATAGAAAATTTAGAAAAACAAATGGCCCTTTTACTAGAGGCAGTCTTAGATAATCAGTTTTATTCCCATGGAAATCTGCCACTCAGACCACAGCTGATTGGACTAGGCCTGGTTTCAGGATATAAAAGCAGCCAAAAGTCAGCTGAGCAGTGAGCTTCAAGACAAACCTGGTACAAAAAGATTTGCTAGAAACAAAGAAACACCCAATAAGATTTGGAGGGGGGGGGGGAAATTCCAATCAGATTCCATTTCTAAAATAATTTGATTTGGTAAGTGGAGAAAAATCAGGCTTTTAGCAGTGAGAACTAAAGCTCTGAATAATATCCAAGAAGGGCCAAGAGCAAATTGAAGTCATAAAGAAATCAAAGATCTATGGAAGCACAAACCAAGAGTAAGCAAGCACTATGATAAAACAGAATGGTGCACAGATTTATTAGCTGAAAATAAATGAGACACAGATTAAACAAGAGATAAATGGAGATTCTGTGAAAAATCCCTCGAACTGCCTTCGACCTATTTCTAATCTTGTGCTAATTTTTTCTTTTCTTGAATTTCTCTGATATTCTCTTTAATTCATTCTTCAAAAAGTCCCTAATTACTTAATGTCATAATTTCTTAAAATCAGAAATGACTAATATATTCTTTGTCCATAAACTCTGGGGTTTTATAATTTTCTCACTGATTTATTAGAGTTCTTTATATATAAAGTCTATAAGTCTATATGTTCAATATCTGATTTTTAAAATATATTTTTATTGATTGCAGAGAGGAAGGGAGGGAGAAGGAGAGAGAGAGAGAGAGAGAGAGAGAGAGAGAGAGAGAGAGAGAGAGAGAGAAACATCAATGATGATGCTGCTTCCCACTGGGGATTGAGGCCACACCCGGACATGTGTCCTTGACCAAAATCGAACCTGAGACCTTTCAGTCCGAAGGCCAATGCTCTATCCACTGAGCCAAACCGGCTAGGGCCAATATCTGACTTTTAATATAATAGTAGGTAGCAGTTATTGACAGTTATATCCCATACATTTTATAGGAATTATTTAATTGAGTCCTCAAAATAACAATATGTTAATTGTTGTTACTGATTCATAACAAGATAAGGAGCTCATTCCAGAAGATAAGATAATTAGGTTACAGGTCATGAAGCACACTGTTAAGTTCAGCAGACATTTTTTATTGTTTCTATGAAGAAAACAAAACATTGATTCACATTCTGTTATAACCTTAATTTCATTAAAAATTTTAATAGTATTTATGATTCTGGTTGGATCCTAAAAAATAGACCAATAAATTGGATGTATCTGGGGATCCAGAAATGGTAAAGTCTTCTGACAATGTATGTGGCATCAGTGCTAAACAAACAAGCCCTGGTGCCAAGGTGAAGCCAAGGGCAGACTTAAGGAGCTGGTAACTAACTGATGGTTCTGAGGAATAATGCATTTGACTGATATACGGCATAGGAATGATTGCAGAACAGTTGCTGCCTGGAGCTCAGAGAAATGGCTATGGCGGATTTGTCTATAAACTATGGCTGGATTGATAACTGCAGTAATTGCACAAAAGGCAAATTAGACTGATAAGCTAATGGGTGTTTGAAAGGTCTCACTCATTGAACTGAGAGTCTAAAAAAATCACATGTAATTAATGGGTTTTGCCATCTACAAAACTTTTTCTAATGGCTTGTGAATATAAAAATGGATTTGAGAAATTCATCATTCAATTAGTATACCTCAGTTGCATATATCTGAAACCCTAAATCAAACTGGATCCTACAAAGAACCAATTTATTTACGCAGAGGTAAGCTGGGTTTTGCCCTTAACCAAAACAGTGACTCCAAACCATTCCCCTGCATTGTTCTACGTTCTTCACTCCTCCACTGGGGCAGAACATTAATCCCTACTATTCTGGTCTCACACCCTTATTCTGTCCATGGCTCCCTCTATAAAGCAGGGAAGTTTTTCCCAGAAGTGCCTCTCCCTCAAATCTCCCTTCATGGCCCATTTCCCCAAATTGAAAGATGCACAAATTCTTGGAGCAATCTCTCCAGCTAAGGAAATGGTATGCCAGTTTAGGCCTGGCCTGCTAAAACAGACACTGATGCTGATGTGGGAGTAAAGCTTTACTGCGATTTTCTTAGACTAATTGGGGCTCTTCCTTCTAGCTGAGGTCAATGCCTCAAACTTCCTGCCTGCTGTGAAATAGATGACTCAACCCCCACATCCAATACAAAGTCCAAACCAAACCTCATTAAGGAGTAGACAACCTACGGTGTAAACTAATAAAGATCAGCAATAATTTAGAATGTTATAACATGAAGGATGTAACAAGGCATGTTTTTGGTAATAGACATTTCTGAAAGAGAAATATTGCCGAAGGAGAATTGGGAGGTTAGATTGTCAGTGTGTCTGAGTCTAGCAGTGACCAAAGAAAATTATGCTGCGATTCTAGAAGATGGATTCCTGCAATTTAGGCTGAATAACCGTAGGGCAGAGAAGGATTAACTCCAAGTTAAATTAGCCTGAGGAGGCTTCCCTTGGGCAAAACCTAATCTCTTTGCTGTAAATCCTATGCTCGCCAAGCAACCTTCTGAGTGATTATTTGTCCTTCTGAAAGACTAGCCCCACAGAAAGGGGGTGCCTTGTTAAAGAAGTGTTCCTGATTTTAAACATCAGCTCTGTTTCCCATGGTAAATGGGTACTGGTGGCTTATAAATCATTCTCCTGTATTTTGTTAGAGAGATTCTATCCTACAAAAACTGATCACCCTGACAAAATAATACAAATGAAATAGCAACGGGAAAAAGCTGAGATCTGAGACAAAACCATAATGTCTCAATCAAGGTGTAATCCCCATGAAGTATGACCTTAAATCTGCCAGATAACTTCACCATGACATCTGAGCAGCCCAACAGAAAACCTACTACCCAGTCCCTGATCTTTAATTGATCAGAGGGCTCCTCCAGAAACGCTAAGCAGAAAGGTTATGAGCCAATTATTTAGAACCAAAGAGATCAGAGGATAAATTCTGATTCCTTCTACCAATTGTGTGACCTTGAGCAAGTCATTTAATCTACAAAATCCTGTAGCTCCAATTATGAAATGGTAAATATTACCAAGTTGTTATAATGATTAAATGTGAAAAAGTTCAAAAAGTGCCTATCATATGATTAATAGGTTTTGTTTTGCTTTATTTTTTTTTGCTTGTTTAATATTGTGGCCCTGTGTCAATATTATGACTTCTGCATTTAACTAAAAGAGATATGCTAACCTTGCCCAATACAGCTCTCTGTGATAAATGAAGGCTCAATAAATGGAGAAAATGGAAGCAAAATGCAATCTGAGATTCCAGTACAATTTGTAATATACCATTTTGATCTAGTTTAAATCAGTGTCCCAGCATGGCTAAAGTTTGGTTGTGTCTGCTTCCTAATCAAGTGACATTAAAGTATCTTCATATACCTGTTATTTGCTTCTGATTCGTTTTAAAAAAATTCCACAAAACATTAATTCAAAAGACTCTGAAGACTGTGTTACATGAGGAATAAAGAAACTAGAGCATATTTAATCTAAAAACAAAAATCCAGAAGAGAAAAAGTGGGAAATGTCAGCCTTTCTCAATATTTGAAGGACTGTCATGCAGAAGGGGGAGCAGAGTATATGTACCTTTTACTTCTTTGTTTCCCCCATTAGACTAGCAAATGCCTTGAGGGAAGAGAATGAGCCTTGTCCTTCTCTATATTCCCAGAAATTACCTTGGTTCTGGGAACACAGTAGGTACTCAATAAGTATTTGTTGATTGGATGAGATGAGTGAATGGGTGATGCAGTGAATTGAATGGTTGATGGGATGGAAAGAGTAACAGGTGGATAGATAATATTTAAATTGGTATACGATGTTCTTGCTAGAGTAAACATTAGAGAAGAGGAAGCTAAGGCTCTAAAATAGTGAGGAATTTTCTCTAGGTCACTCAACTGATTGGTGTGAATGCTGACTAGACCACATCAGCCATGATACCCAGTTCAATATTCTTCCTCCTGCCTTCTTTTTATTAAAATGTGTGCTGAGTTGTGACCACACAAAGTTTGTATGTTAAAATCTTAACCCCCAGTAGCTTAGAATGCAAGGTTACTTGAAGATAGGGCCTTCAAAGAGGTAATTAAATTAAAAGGATGTCACTGGAGTTGGCCTTAATACAATATGACTGATGTCCTTATAAGAAAAGGAAATTAGGACACAGACACATATGGAGGGAAGACCATGTGATGACACCCACAAGCCAACAAGAGAAGTCTTCAGATGGGGGCTGGGTGTAATGGGGGAAGATGGTAAAAAAAAGTATAAAATAAATAAGTTCTGGGGATGTAATATGTAGCATGATGGCTACAATTTACATTACTATATTTTATATTTGAATTTTGCTAAGAGAGAAAATCTTAAAAGTTTTATCCCAAGAAAAATTGTAACTGTGTGTGATGAATGTTAACTAGACTTCTTATGGTGATCACTTCACCATATATGCAAATATCAAATCACTATGTTGTATACCTGAAACTAATACAATGTTATATGTCAATTATAAGTCAATAAACTGAGGGGGGGAAATATTTTTGTCACATACACATTGCCTCTCTGAACAAGAACACACACACATACACACATACAGGCATGCATACACACACAGCAATTTCCAGGCAATCATGCTAAATCTTTTTAAAATAAATAAATAGACGATTGATGATGATGCTGTATCCTAGAGCCAACAAACTCAAGGGAGTATTTTGTTGTTGTTTTTCCTTTGTATAAACTTGTTTATACTTTCATTGAGAAGTGTTTTGCCCCTTGAGAAAAACTGAAATTTGAATTAAACCAGTAAGGCAGAAGTCAGACCTCTATAATTAATTGTGAGTATCCACACCAATTTACATCATAAGTGAGAGAGAGAGAGAGAGAGAGAGAGAGAGAGAGAGAGAGAGAGAGAGAGAGAGCGCCTCAGAAGAAAAACACCTTGATCTTGGACTTCCAGCTTTCAGAACTGTGAAAAAAATAGTCTCTTTTAAACCACTTAGTTCGTGGTACTTTGTTACAGCAGTCCTAGCAAAGCCATACAAACTCTGAGCCCTTTTCTCTATAATGTAAGTTTAATCTATCTTACTCAGTAGCCTGTCTATAGAGTATGAAGAAGGCATTTCACCTGGTTTGCACTTAGAGGCCTATAGCGACTGCTGCCATGAAATTATAGACACTTTGATTATGTTCTTATTACAACACTGCATGTTTGTCACTTGAATTTCAAAATAACCAGGTAACATCAATGAGTTACTTAGGCTTAGACTAATATAGTGACCTCCTCAAAGATACAGACCTAGTTGGGTGGTGGAGCCACACAGTTTGAAGCAAAGTCTTCCGAACCCTTCACTCTCCAAGAATATCAGTGAACGTTTTGAATCCATACTGTCTGCCAGCATTACGCTATGTGCTTACATTCATTACCTTAGGTGCCACAACAAACACATGGGCTAGGTTCTCTCCTCAGTCATCACTTTGTTTATAAGGAAACTGAGAATTCTACTGGCTAAATAACTTTCCCATGATGATACAGTAAGTGGTGACTTCAGACTTTGAGCCCAAACCCCCACCCTCTAGAGCCTGCATTTTTAACCATAGCACCTTTATCACCTCACATTCATTGTCTTCTCTTCAGGAACCTCCTCCACATGTCAGCCTGGTATGATGATTGCTCTCTTCAGCAAACACTCCAGCTGTTGCTAAAATATCCATCCTCCACATCTCCCGCTTTGCAGAGCAGGTGCACATGGCCCACCTGTGGAGCAAGGAACTTCCTGCCCTCTAAATACAAGGGGGCAGGGGGAGACCTGGCGCTTGACATTTGATGTCAATAACTGACAGCCTCTGATTAAACCATCCCAGAGGCAGAAAGAATTTGATGCTACTCTATTTTTTCACTCACACACAGTGGCTTTCCTCCTTGCTTCGGGATCACAGCCAACATGGAAACTGAAATCCTTTCTGACAACATTTGCTGAATTGCCACAGTGAATTAGTCCAGATCCCTGTAGACTGCCTTTCTTTTTGTGCCAGCTTGCCACAATAGCGGCAGCCAGGAGCGTGACCTAGTGCTTTTAGTCTAGACATATAGTCATCAGAGGCCCTCTGGTCTCAGGGCAAATTTACAAGCTTTAGAGAGAAGAGCTTGTCTGATAGCAAAACCAGCACTTGGTAATTGACACCCTAAAGATAGAGAGTTCTGCAAAGAAATGTAGAACTGACAGTCTTCTCAGCATGTCATGCTATTTAGGCGTGTCCACTTTTGCTTGTTTTGCTGATGTCAGCTTCATATCGAGAGTCCTCTTTCTAAGATTAGTTCCTCCTCTTCAGCTCCAGAAGTGCCTTCCCAGAGCCCTCCCCCAAACATGGAGAAAATACACTTCCTTCCTCCTCCCCTCCACTGCCCTTTAGAGTCCAGAGCCTGCAGTTGATCTCATCAGGAACCCCCACAAGGTTGGTGGGACAATCCTGAAACTCTCACCACTAAGCCCACCATACTCAAAGCAAGCCTGCCTAGGAAAAGGCCTGCAAAAGCAACCAGCAGACAGATTTGGGCTTTGTTTCTGAGACCTCTGTATCCAGATTTCCATTCAGGAACAGAGGGCTGCTAAGAAAAAGAAAATGGCTGATTAGAACTTGCATCTACATAGTAACCCTATTTCAAACCCTGGAGGGTGAAGAGGTGAAGAGTATCCCTCCTTGAATTTAAAAAATACTCTTTTCCTCCCAGAATAAGCAATATAAAGCTAAATGAAAGTCAAGAATATCCCTCTCTCTCTCTCTCTCTCTCTCTCTCTCTCTCTCTCTCTCTCTCTCCTCTTTCTCTCTCTCACACACACACACAAACACACAAACACAGCCTCTGAAACCACTCACTTTATTTATGGAGTGCTTGGAATGCTGAATGATGTGGAAAGGTGTGAGCTCCTTATAAAATGCAAGCAGCATGAGCAGGAAAGAGTTGCAGACCATTCCACCCAGTCACTTTGGCTGCACTGCAAGCCCAGGCTTGAGAACTCAAAATCTATCTCAGATAATTGACATTTATTTGATTGAAACAGCAGGGTGCCCTCCATCACCATGGGAGGAGAGCATATGGAAGAACAGTGAGAGTGGAGATAATGTTTGTCTACTGAGTGTGCCAATGTGTTTAGAGATTATTCACACGGCTCTGGGGACTCCAGTATAATAATGTTTCAGCCAAATTAGAATCAAATTAATTGCTCTAATCTAATGGAAAGACAATGTTTATCAAATTATTGCTCTTTTCACCACATGATATTGCAGTGTCATTATTCTTTGGGTGTAAGAAAGGAAATGAAAAGACTCTTGTAGCACATCTGCTCAAGAGTTATATGGCAGTGCTCCTCTTCCCACTACACATGGGACTGCAATGCAGTTGGCAATTCTGTAAAGTAACCAATAAATTAAAGTCAAAGATCTGTAGTGGATAAATCTGATGGAGTCCTAGGATATCAGTTCATATTTTGCTAAGACAATCTAAAGTCAATTAGCTTTTTCCACATTTGAGAGATTGTCTTCAGATTATGTATGAAGTGTTTCCCTCTATAAACAGGGAAGTGTGTTTTTGAGAAACCTTAGCTCTTAAAACAAAATTCTAAAACTCCTTTTCAAAACAACAAAATCAGCCTACTTTTTCAACACCCAGAGAGGAAATGGAGATCTTGTCAACTCATAGCTCACAACTCTCTATGGATTTAGGTGAGAGTGCAATCATTCTCCCCTTAATCCACAGAGGACCTTTAGCTCCTCATCACTAAAGGAGTTTCCCACCTCGCTGTCACCTTCTGGCCCATCATCTGCATCCATGAGAATTCTCAGAGGTTTCAAACACCAACCAGGAGTCTCTCTGGAGAGGTAGAGAGAGTCACATCCAAGCTACTGGCCTCACAGAAAGGGGCTGGCGATCAGTCGGTGCTTTGCAACTAGGCTGCACGCCCGGCTCAAACAGAGAAATTGGGAGGAAGTTAGAGAAGGATTTTTCTGACATCCACACTCCACAGGGTGCCCTGTTGGTCCCTGCAGAGCAGGGAGGAAGGATCAAGTGCCACAATTTGTATGTTCACTCTTGTGTGCAAACCAATTACTTCTAAATAACAGCAGTGCAAAGTCCTCCAATGTTCATGGAGGCGATGGGAAGGTAACTGTCTTGTTTCTGCTGGGTCCTGCGCCAAGCCAAATCCATCGCCTTTCCTTTCAGACTAGTGCCCTTTGCAGAAGGATTATAGCAAATGGGACCAGACAGAGGAAAGCTGGAAATTATTTGCTTTATCATTAATTCTATATTGATGCGACACTTCTAACGGGAGACAGAAATCAACTATGCACTTTTATGGTTGGCTTTTCATACTTAGTGCTTATAAGACATTGATATCACTGAGGTTGAAGGTCCTTTTAGTTACCTATACTTCATCTCCCCCCAAAAAAAAAGTTAGTAACATCCTCCAATTTAAGATAGCAAGCACATATAATCACACAGGTTGAACAAAGAATCAAGACAAGAATATACATTTTAATTTATGCCATTGCTAACTTTTCCTCACTGGTGCCCTAAAGTTATTCTTAGGGTTTGAAAAAATTTTAAAGGCATAATTATACTATCATTACTCAGTTGGTCGAAACAATGCCCCACATGTCATTATAGCCCATATTTACAGGGTGTTGAGACAAGGTTAGGTATATGTGAATAGAATCAATTGCTCTCTGATCTGTCCAAGGTCAAATCTTGCTGTGATTTTCATGTTGCTGCCTCAACAATGGGCTCCCCTATGTTAAAAATAATCATTCTTGAGAAATAAATGAAGACTATCAGAGCTCTATTGATGCCTGTGAAAATGGTGTATGTTTTCCAAGACAAAGCACAGAGCTGTAGATCTTCATTAATTACAATGCACCAGAGCAAAAGCAAATACAACCACTGTAATTAATGATGCAATGCCTATAAACCTCATCTAAATGCTTTCATTTCACTATAATATAACAGTAAGAGCCTGAGAAATTATTTTACTCCTTATTTTTGCTACTCATTTTGGGAAGGTTGTGTGACTCAGTCTGAGGCATATTCACACATTCATTTACATTTTCATTTTAAATGCCTTCATTATTGAACTTCTTTAAAACCCTACCCTATCATTTAGAACTGAATTTCATTTTTTATTGTAAACCAAGTATTTGTAGTAACATCAGTGTAATTCATACAAATACTGTGAATATGATAGGCATATGTTTTACCTCTTCAGGTGGGCAAAATAAACCCATTTTTAACTGACTCAAGGAATAACCTTAGCAATATATTCGAGTAGTTATCAACTTGAGTCAACTTATAATAAACATAGAGGAACAAGCTGCCAATCCACAAATATTTATCTAATGTTTATAATATATAAATGTTAAAGGAATATAAGATGTCACCCTAGTCCCAAGTTAAGAGTAGCTAAATAAAGACCAATAGAAAACTTAGAAAACAACATCTGCTGATTTAAGTGGTTCCGACTATAATTACAGTAGCAATTCTAAAAAGAGAAATTGGTGTTGAATAAAGTGAAAGAATACCTTTACAGAGGAAGTAGGACTGATATTTTCCTTGAGGGCTGTGATTTCAATCGATGAAGAGAAGGGTAAATAGAACAGCAAATGCAGAGTACAAGGAATGACAAGAGTAAAAGGACCACTTGCCAACTGAGAGAATTTTTAGAGTAATCAGGAATAACACTGAAAAGGTAGTCAGAAAGAATAGTTCAAAAGGAATGTCAAAAACTTGGTGCAGAAGGCAATGATGGGCACAATGACAGAGAAGTCAGCTA
The DNA here is from genome assembly GCA_004026665.1 of Murina feae. NCBI lineage: Eukaryota > Metazoa > Chordata > Mammalia > Chiroptera > Vespertilionidae > Murina > Murina feae. Next base: position 16,334 of record PVJC01028457.1, read on the forward strand.
TAAGAAGTTGGTAGATTAATTAATTAGAGAAAGGAGACCTAGGAATCAAAGAGGAGAGACAACGAGTTTTTAAGATTAGGGTTTCAAGGACAGTGGCTCTGGGATTTCATACAAGCAAAGTAGACAATCATACTTGCTGCTTATTTTCAGAGGTATGATATCTGAAAAGTGGATGATATCTAAGATTTAGAGCTTCCATTGATTCAACACAAAACATGGTCCTACTTTAAAGAAACTTGAGTTGTAGTAGTAGAACTTGGCAATATGATATACTGTTATCAAGGGTAATGAGTTTAAAGGTGTGTGTGTGTGTGTGTGTGTGTGTGTGTGTTGAGAGAGAATTTTGATCAGAGGAAGGAAGATAGACTGATGGCACTGTAAATTCGAGGGAATAGGAAACAGACATCAGGAACTATAACTGTTTGAATGAGCATCCCAGAAATAAACTTCATAGTCTTCAGTTTTAACCAGGTTGCTGTGTGGAGAAAATGGACAGATAATATGAAAAATATTTTGAAACAAAAGGACAAAGCTAATGCAGATTGCATGAAGGAGACAGGGAATGTAAAACACAGCTTTGAAGTTACTTAAAGACTGTAATATTGCTGGGACCATGAACAGAAATAAAGTAATTATAAAAAGGGGAACTCATCTTAGAGATAAGTGAAAGCCTTCAATTTCCCTTTCAAGTATATTTATGCCATAAACAACTAGAAATGTATAACTGGGGCAAAGACAAAAGTAAGATTACTAATGTAGATTTGGTAGTTGTTCAACACGGAAGTGATAGCTGAAGTCAGGAGAGGTACATGTGGGAAACAAATAGCAGAGAACATGGCTTTGGCTTTGGAAAACAAGAATCGGAAGGGGATTAAAGGGGTATAGGAGCTAGCAAATATACAGAAAAAGGGCAGAGGAAGAAAACAGGAAAGCATATTGCTATAGATGACAATGAGAAGAGAACTTTTTTTATTGAATTCATTGGAGTGACATTGGTTTACAAAACCATACAGGTTTCAAATATACAACTCAACAAAACAATGTCTGCACATTGCATCATTTTATGTCTGTCCCCAATTTCCCCCACTTTGCCCACCTCCACCTACCCCCCACTTCTCTTTCTCTCTGGCTATCATCACACTGTTGACTATGTGTTATATATGCATGGGTTTTGTGGGGAGTTGCTTAATTCCTTCACCTTCTTTCATCTAGCTCCCCAACTCCTTTTTCTCTGGCAGCTATCAATCTGTTCCATGTATCCATGCCTCTGTTTCTATTTTGCAAATTAAATTCCACATATAAGTGAGATCATAAGATAATTTGTAATGAGTGTCAGCATTACCAAATGGCTAAAGGTGTCAAAGTAGATAAGAACTGAGGAAGTTCATCAGATCTGGGAAGAAAAATATCATTAGTAATCTTTGAGAAACTTAATGCACTGGGTAATACAAATATAAAACAGACATCAAGTGATTAAGTGTTAAGATGTCAGAAAAGATAATGATTTGGGCAGAAAAGAGACAGATGGAAAAGGTAAGAAAGTGTTTCCCAGAGTTCTTACTTCTGGGCTTACCTTTAGAGACTGAAAAAAATGAAATGAAGGAAAAGAGGGTGAACAATATGCTAACATGCAGACAGAAGGTATAAAAATCTTAGGGTTGGCCTCAACACTGAACACCTTGTCTTTCCCTCACTGTATCATTTTCTTTACTTCTCAATCTTCTGTGTAAAATCTGTATGATGCAATGGAATCTTTGGAAGCTTAAGGGAGAAGGAGAAAATAAATCTCATAAAGTATGTGTGGGGTCAATGAGAGATGAAAAGGGCTGACAAGCATAGTAGGGCCAGATTAAAACTGGGCCTCATATATCTGCCATGATCTGAATCTGTGTGGTTCAGTGCCTCCTTTAGCAATGCCCCGTTTTATGCCAAATGAGAAGGAATAGTGTGGGAATTTGCTCGGTGTAGCATTAAGTATGTAAGTGAGGAAGTGAAAGATGCTGGAGTGTACAGGACTGCTGTAGCTCACAAGGCTGTCTGATGTGAAGGTGCCCAATATATCCTAAAGAAGGCAATATGGAGTCATTGATAACAGCATGGGCTTCAGGAAAGAAAGACCTAGTTTTAGAGTCCAGCTTTACAACTGGAAAAAATTCATGAAAATTACTTAACTTCTCTGAAATGGGGCTGTAAATGTGCCCAGCGTACAGCGATGTTGTAGGATCAAGGGCATTGAAAAATACCTGGTATATAGTAAGCATTCAAGATGCAACAGCTAAGTTTGTCATAGCTGAATTCAGGGTGAGTGCATTTAGGGAAGGAAACAAGTAGCAGATGAGAAAGCTGTTGACAGAAATGAGAACCTGAAGTTCCAAATCTCAGTGGTATCATTTTGGTGAAGTTGATCAGGAGTCATAGTGGAGTCCTGAGGAATGGACAATAATAGAAAACATGAGGACTTCAGAAATGGGTGAGAACTTGCCTGAACCTCATATTTCCTTGAGCTATTGGATGTGTTAAAGTCAGGTACTATGTCTGTGCCGGGGAGTATATGTCCTCCATGTCTATGAAGAAGCCTAGATGGAGCAGTGGCCACAAGGAGGCTCCCCGGTATCTTCCCTGCTGCCTTCCTCCAACCTTTACAACCTGTTCTCAGTAGCACAGATGAAAGTCACCTCCCACCACTCCCCACACACACCCCACAGGCTGTTTGATGCTCCCTACTTAAAGGATAACCTCAGAGGTGCAAATAGGCTGATTTGGGAAGATTTACAGGACATCCTGGAAAGGTGGCAAGGCAGAGGTAAGGAAAGTAAGCAGCTACTTCTCTCAGCATATGTGGGTATCGAACATTTTGACACCAGCAGTTCTCTCTAAAACCTTGCTGACATGCCCTAACCAGGTTGGCTCAGTGGATAAAGCGTTGGCCTGTGGACTGAAGGGTCCCAGGTTCAATTCCGGTCAAGGGCATGTACTTTGTTTGTGGGCACATCCCCAGTGGAGGGTGTGCAGGAGGCAGCTGATAGATATTTCTCACTCATCAATGTTTCTAACTCTCTATCCCTCTCCCTTCCTCTCTGTAAAATATCAATAAAATATATTTAAAATATAAACAAACAAACAAACAAATCTTGCTGACAAGGGGCAACTTGGCGGAACAATCAAAATAAAGATGAACTGTTAGCTGTTGACTGTCCTAGGCCAACATTTCCAGAAGAGGCTTCTGTTGAAAGCTAGCTCAGTTTGACACTAATATGAATCTCATGAAAGAAAGGGTTCCAAGGTCAGATAGTCTTGAGAATCACTGAATAAAATGAAGTTAAATAGGTTTCTTTACTGTAGGATTTCTCAGAGCCTATAATATGTTAATGTTGTATTATAAATCTCCAAGATGGAGTCTTCACTTCTGAGACTTCTATAACCATCAAACATCTAGAGGGGACAGTCCCGTGCCTGTGCCCTCGTCTACTCTTGAGGAGTAAAAATCAATGGGCATAGATCCAATACAGTAAATGGGGAATTTTTCTTTATTCTTGGCACAGATATACAGGGTAAAATCTGAGGATCTGCCAAGATATATTAGACCTACTGACCACCATACACACTTAGTGATCAATGAGAGGATGAAGGAGTATGACTGAAAAGACCCAATGATTTCATATCGCCTTCTCTAGGATATATCTCCTTGGGGAAGATAGTAAATATACTAATACTCATCTAGCACTAAACATTTAGTCCTCACACAATATTAGGCTTGTCCAGGATAGGAACTATTATTCCTATTTATAGATTAAAAAATAAAAGGAGGTTCATAGAGGTTAAGATACTTTTCCAAGATTATTGAGCTTATACTTGGAAAAACCAGGACTCATACCAAAGTCTTTTAATTTTGAGGGCAGTGTTTTTTCCACTGCACTAAAAGACAAACGGCCTGAGGATACAATAGTTTTTTTTAAATTTTTTTTAAATTTTTTTTAAGTTTTTTTTAAATTTTTTTACAAGTGACAGGATGGAGGAGGGGAAATAGTAGGAGGGTATTTTGCTTTGCAGATGGTGGTCAAGTGTAGGGGTTTTATGCCTGAGTCCTGGCAACAGATTCCAGAATGACATAGTCTTGGCTATGGACAGGTATTTTCTCTAGAAGAAGAAAGAATATATTTTCCAGACACTGAAAGATTAAGACTAAAAATAAAGGGGGGAAACGAATTCCATATAAAATAATAAATAGTCATGTTTAAGGACAGAAATCATATAAAAGGGAGGGGAAGAAAAGGAAACAATGCCAGAATTGACAAGTAATTTACATGGGAAAACAGCATGTAAATGGACTGGAGACAAGGTTTATAACTTCTTTGTCTGAACAGCAAGGGCCAGGGTACTGGATAATAAAGTGTTTATCAGTGAGCAGTTTAAAGGCGCACACATTTGAAAGGATAATTGCTTTACAGAATCATGACCTAAGAAGTTCTTGAGAAGTTGGAAAAGTATTTCTAGATCTAAAAAATAAAACCTGCCAGGAAAAAAATGTAATATATATTGGACTTATATCCAAAATAATCAGCAAATTCATGATGGGCATATATATCTAAGTAGCAGCCTCCATTGAAAAGAATAATAATTTTAGCTTACAGCACACTCTGTGTGACTCAACAGCATAATATGGCCACAAAAAAGCTACCAGAGATTACATTTGGCACAGTAATTAACACTGTAAGCTGCTCAAAATCATGGCATTTAAAATAATAAAATGGTGTTTTGCAGTCATGCCAAGTCTAGTGATGAGCTAAACAGTTAGTCTACACAGCTCTCAACCATGTGGTTACTTAGGACCCAGAGCTGCTTACACCTTGTAGCTATATCCTCTGGAGCACAGGATCCACAGGGTGGTCATTCCTTAAGATGTGGATGAGACCTGCAGGTGGCATCATCTTCATCCATATTCCATTAGCAAGAATTAGTCACATGACCCCTCTGAAATGTACTGGACAAGGAAATGTTGATAAAAATATATTTATTGCATGAGTACTAACAATCTCTGCCACATAAACTCTAAAAATATATAGCAAAATATACCATCTAAACTAACAAAAGCGAAATATTAAAATTAACCATTTCTCTGGGACGGGGTAAGCCACGCCCACCAGCCAATCAGAGCTGCTGTATGCAAATTAGCCCAGCCAAGATGGTGGCGGCGGACACGGGGACACGGGGAGGCTTGCCTCCCCGTGTCCGCCACTGCCACCAGTTGCAGGAACCGCAGGGGAGGGGCGGGGCCGGTGGGACGGGAGGAGCGAGCTGCCTGCAGCCCCAAACTTCTGCAGCTCTGGAAAGCAACCCACCTGTTTGTGCTGGCCCAGACTCTGACAAAAGGGAGGAGGAAGTCCCACCCCCACAGAATCAGCCAGAATCAGCCATTGGTCAGACAGCTGTCAATGGCCTGACAGGCATCTGAAAGGAAGGAGAAGGAACTTTTAACAGTCGTCGTCGTGAAACAACCTTTGGTCAGATAGCTCTCTGCCAGCCAGGACTCTCATTCACCTGACAGCAGGGAGGTAGGACCATGTCTAAACATCTATTGATACAAGGTAGCTCTGCAGCAGAAAGAAACCGGCGTTATCAACAGAAAATGTCTGAAGAGCAACGTGCTTCTGATCTTGAAAGAAGGCGGTGCCTGCGAAAGAATGTATCTGAAGAGAAGTTGTTGGAAAGACGTCGCTCTGAGGCTGAAAAAACCCGGCGTTTTCGACAGAAAATGTCTAAAGACCAACGTGCCTTTGAAGTTGAAAAAGGGCAGTGGCGACGACAGAATATGTTGAGAGAACAGTCAATATCAACAGCTACTCCCAATACTGGTAGGAACTGCCTTCTCAGCGTAAATGGAGTCGGTGAGGATGCAATCCTTGAACATAGTTGTGGTGGAATGACTGTTTGATGTGAATTTTGCCTATACTCAATTTCTCTGATGAAAAACCACCTGATGGAAAATTTACTCAATGTTGTAGCAAAGAGAAAGTCTGTCCGAATGACATACATTTTCCCGATTACCCAGCATATTTAAAAAGATTAATGACAAATGAAGATTCTGACAGTAAAAATTTCATGGAAAATATTCGTTCCATAAATAGTTCTTTTGCTTTTGCTTCCATGGGTGCAAATATTGCATCACCATCAGGATATGGGCCATACTGTTTTAGAATACACGGACAAGTTTATCACCGTACTGGAACTTTACATCCTT
>PVJC01028458.1:0-22543 GCA_004026665.1 Murina feae
AGAGTGAATGGAAACAAAAATAATGCTGTTGCTAGGTGTAAGATAAAAGAGACATGATTTCACAATTAAGTTTTTCAGGATTTCAGCTATTTGCGTGGACTTGGGGCCAATATTTATTTTAATTTTCTACCCAATTGAATTTCTTTCTCTTGGATGGCAATTACATATACAGAACTCTAGATATTTTTTACTGGTGTCATTATTATCTTATTGATGGCCTGGTGCACTAAATTTGTGCATGGGGGTGGGCGGTGTCCCTCAGCCCAGCCTGCACCCTCTCCAATCTGGAACCCCTCAGGGGATCAGGCCTAAACTGGCAGTCGGACATCCCTCTCACAATCTGGGACTGCTGGCTCCCAACCACTCGTCTGTCTGCCTGCCTGATTGCCCTAATCACTTCTGCCTGTCAGCCTGATCACCCCCTAACCTCTCCCCTGCCAGCCTGATTGATGTCTAACAGTTCCCCTGCCAGCCCGATTGCCCCAAACTGCCCTCTCCTGCCGGCCTGATGGCCCCGAACTGCCCTCCCCTGCTTGCCTGATCGCCCCTAACCGCCTCTGTCTTGGCCCCTACCACCATGGCTGTGGTGACCAAGGAAACCAAGCCTCCTGCCTGCTCCGGCCAGCTCTGTGACTCCGGCTGGTGCTGCCATCTTTGTTGCATCAATTTGCATAGTCCCTCCTTATTGGCTGTCGGTGCCTCCATCTTTATCATGAAGTGATAGTTAATTTGCATATTACTCTTTTATTAGATAGGATATCAGGGGCAGATTTGATTCTTGACCAATACTAGAAGCATGTAATCTTTATGCTCTGTAGTCTGCCTGGCATAATAAAGTAATCATCATTATACTGTTCTCCTTAAATCTTTCAACTTCTGTGTTATCCCTCCTCTCTTCTGAGTCTGTTTAGAATGTATGTCCTAATTGTAATAAGCCCTTATATGCCCAGTCTGTTGGGATGTCATCAGATGATTCTAGTTTGCATGTCAACTGGAGCTATAACAGCCTCAGATTTGATTGTGTCTAAAGTTTAATGACATAAGAATTTAGAAGGAAAATAGTGAATTCATTCAGTGAAACCGCATGATCTCAGATCATTTTCTTCTACTGAACCATTAGAAGGAAAAAAACAAGAATGCAGTTCCTGGTAACAAAGACTTCCTGTCCTAAGAGGGTAGAGATTAAAATAAGAAGAAAAAGTTTGTAGGGTATTTCTAATATTGGAGGGCATTCTTAGAATGTTTAACTATTGCTATTTTAAACACCTTAGACAATGTGAGATCTCTATTCTATAAACCTACAGGAAAGCATTTATTTTCTGATAAGTGAGTTTAGTCTATTTAATGAATAACAAAATGTAAGTAGAGCAAACAAGTCATTTTTTTTTGAAATAGCAGCACTGTTTTTATTTATCATTATATGTTTTCTCCTTTTATTAAATGCTTCATGTGTGCCTATTGCTGAGACTCATGCAGAGAATATATATATATATATATTAAAAAATAAAATATAACATGTTTATATATGAGATATATTTCCTAATTCACATGAAGATAGTCTGCTTTAGCCATCAAAGTTCTTAGTTCAGATCAATGCAGTTTTTGCCAAGCATGATAAACATTTTAAAATTTTGTTAGGAATTTGTATTACAATAAAACATATACATGGAGCTCCTAGTTCATAATAATTTTTATTGTTCTGTCTTAGCCTATTTCTTAGAAAACATAACAATTCAAAATTAGATGTATTTGTGAGTTTGTGAATGATTTATTTCATATTTTCTTCTCAAAGCAATAGAAAAACAGCTAAACTAATAGTTACAAAGAGATGTTTGAGATGTCTTAAACATTCTCTCCATGAATGTGGAAAATAAATAATTCGGTACTTAATTTATTAGACAGTCCTATTAGAAAAATACACATGAATGATTTTGGAAGAACATGTGTTTATGTTTTAAAATTTACCTTAATTCAAGTGCCTTGTTCTAAAAGCATCTAACACAGACTTAACTTAGCTGTTTCGACTTGGCTTTTTCTCCAGTACATTTTATCAATCAATATCACATCATTTGATATTTAATATTCTTTTAAGCTTTAAACTGTTTGAGCTTTATGTTACACATTTCAAGAATAACATACCTACATCATGAAATAACGTGTAAAATATGTTAACTCATGTGACTTTCCTTCTCTCTCTATTTCTTCTCAAGTTCCATTCACAATCCTTCCATTGATTTTTCAGGTTAAGAGATTATTATTTTTTTCTTAGTAATCATCGATTTTAATAATTGCTGTTTGCTTTATAGGATCAAAGAGAATAAGTGACAGTGAAATCTCTGACTATGACTGTGATGATGGAATTGGTGTGGTGTCAGGTAAGAATTTCAGAAATATTTCATAATAAGAAGAAAGAGTAAATTCGTCATTATTTACTAATAGATAGAGAGATAGACTGATAAAATGAGAAATAACTTGCCTCCTCATCTCACCAAAAATAACCTTATGATAATTTAAACTCCTGATTAGTTCTTATTGTTAGAACACCTGCACCAATTGTTAGGTTGAATCTTCATATGGAAATATTTTAGATAAGTGAATTCTTAATTAATTTTCTGTTTTAACCTACTAAATAAAAAGGATTTCTCTGTAATTTTGAGGAATTATTGCATAATTAAAACTTCTTTACATACTGTGTTAACACTGTGAAAGAGAAGGAAATCTTTTTGAGATCACCAGCGTACCCAAATATATCAAATACTTACATAAGTAATTTGAATTTTTTTTCATTATTGTTGTGTTGGTTAAGTATCAGAAGCAGCTACTTTTGAAATTATAGTTTAAAATATTGGTTAATTTATTATTATAAATTATCAGATGATTTAAAATTTAGATAAGTAGCCATTTAAAAAAATAAATTCTGGGAAAAATATATTACACTATACCCTTTAATATTATAAAAATGTTTCTCTTCTTCTTGAAGGTAAATTAACCTAACAAATTTTAAGGGTAGGACTAATTTTACCTTGAACAAAATAAGTTCTATTGCATGTAAAACATGCTACAGTTGCATCAATTATTGATAAGAATTTTTGTTTGGCAATTTTTGTTAGAATTGCATCAGTTAACATGCTATCAGGGTACTTATTACTTTTTAAAAATTCCATGGCTATTATTTATTTATTTATTTATTTATTTATTTATTTATTTATTTAAATATGTTTTATTGATTTTTTTACAGAGAGGAAGGGAGAGGGATAGAGAGTTAGAAACATCGATGAGAGAGAAACATCGATCAGCTGCCTCCTGCACACCTCCCACTGGGGATGTGCCCGCAACCAAGGTACATGCCCTTGACCGGAATCCAGCTCGAGACCCCTCAGTCCGCAGGCTGTTGCTGAATCCACTAAGCCAAACCAGTCAGGGCCCATGGCTCTCATTTAGTTTTTGTTTTCGCACTAAGGGTGAACAGTATATTACTTTACTAAAACTGCAAAAAATAATTTACATGTTTTATGGTTTGTGAATGAAACCTCAATAAAATGGCTTTGAAAAACATTTTCAATGCTCTCTTGCTTGGGAATCATAACAATTTTCTCCGCAATTGTATTCTATTCCTTTAATAATTGATTTTTCCAGTTTTCTTTATCCTAAAAATTTCTTTCAGGTTTTGAACTTCATCTTGATGCCATTTTTGGCATATCTCAATTCTTTTTATCTTCTATTTTCAGAATGGCAAAAATATGATCATTTTATTATTTTTCCATTTGGTTAAAAGAAGTGCATTTTTGAAAAAGAACTTTATAGGAGTCTTTCATTATTTGGGTTAATACAGTCTATATTTTTTCTTCTTTTCTATTACTGAATAATGTTTAGAAAACCTGAATAATTTAAAGTATTTACCCTGGGTTTATTTTTTTTAACATCAGAAAAATTATCCTTTTTTCTACATTTTTTCTTTCTGCCTTTGTAGAGAGTATAATAGTAAGTCATTTAATAATCCATTGAGGCATGTATTTGAATATGTGTCATTCTTTTTTGAGTTAAGTTTACACAGTAGTATTATGTTTTATTATTATACTACACCTTTGCCATATTCAAAGGCTTCAGCTTCACCAACATTTTATGTTTTTCACTAAAGTAGAAAGGACAAAAGGATTTACAGTGTAACTGTCATCTTAATCTTTCCACCTGTAGATTATCGACACAATGGTCAAGATCTTCAAAGCTCAACATTATCGGTGCCAGAACAAGTAATGTCATCCAACCACTGTTCACCGTCAGGGTCTCCTCATCGCGTAGATGTTATAGGAAGGACTAGATCATGGTCACCCAGTGTCCCTCCTCCACAAAGGTGAGGTAGCACGCACATTTTACTACAAGCCTGCTTATGGTAGAATACCATGAATAACCTCGAAAGATAATAAATTCTTGTGGAAAAGTTTCTTCAGGAAAAACAGAGATGCTGTTGGATAACCTACATAATGAGAGTAAAATAAAATATAGTCTACTTTATGACTTTGGAAGACCCATATATTATTTTATGGAAGAGTTCAACATTATAAACAGGATCCAACTTGAAATCACTTGTCAGTATTGAGCAGATCTAGTTATGACCAACTTATTATACTCACAAGTGTTAGAGATATTGATAACTTAAGAAACAGGAAAAAATAAACATGTGATGGTACTTTAAAATTAGGAGCCATCATGCGAAGAGTTAAAGGGGAGGATGGCTTAGTAAATCTGTAGGTCCAGGTCTTACACCTCGTTGAAAACTCTGATCAATCCAGGTAAGTACTGAAAGGCTTAATAGAGTTAGAGCCATGGAAATAATATGCTTGCCGTTAATAAATATGTGCATAATTCACAATTTATAGACTTGAATATTGAAGAAATTTGAAATCTTTTGAATTTTGAAATTTGAACATTTTAACTCCTATTATAAATGAATAATTGAATTAATTTTAGACTTGGGATTTTAAATCATAATCTTAATTTGATGCATGGTATGAACCATCTAAGAGAACTTGAGGTTTGTGTTTATAAATTTAACTTTTTTCATTTATAAGGATATTAAGTACTTAAAATGTTTACTTAAGTTTAGACATTGAAGAAATTAAAAAGGAAATGTAATATATTAACTTCATAAACATAGTTTAAAATGTTTGAAGATGTTGAGTTAACTAAGTTTGTCAGTGAAACTAAAATTACTGAGTTTTCTGAAAAGTAATTTCTTAAATGTGGTAGACTTCTCAATAGAGTGATATGATTAGGAGCTTAAATAAAAAGGCTTATTTTATCATGAAAAGGAGATAGATGATCCAGACCAAGAATAGTAGCTTAAAAAAATCATCATGATCAATTAGAACTACTTCAGTTTTGATTTTTTAAAGCAATCATTATCCTAAAATAGGATCTGGCAATATTCTGTAAGCAACATGCTGAACTCTTTTTCTCCACACTAATCAATTTTTCTGGTGATATTTTTGTATCATTGAATATCACTACTAGGAGATCTCAGAGTCATATATTAATAGCTTTGATAATCCTTTCACTATCCTTATCGACAGTTATCTTAATTTTATGTCATATCTCTGTTCTAGAACTAATCTCCTAACTTCACTGTCAACCTCCAGTGGGCATTTATATCATTAGCAAGAGGTACAACTACTTAGTTAAAACAAAACAAAAAACTTGGACTTGACATGATAGTAATTTATGTCTTTTTCGGCTGTATTTATTAATAAACCTCATTTGTTAGTACAGTATATGACTGTGATTTTAATGTATTTAATGGGTCTTGCCGTTTCAGTCGGAATGTGGAACAGGGACTTCGAGGGGCACGCTCTACTACTGGCCATTACAATACAATTAGCCGAATGGATAGGCATCGTGTCATGGATGACCATTATTCTCCAGATAGAGACAGGTGAATATGACTGAATACTCTTCTATCTTATTATAATCACTGCCTTCAGGAAAAAGGTGATACTATTAAATGTTTTCATTCTGAAATTTCTTAAACCCTATGTTTTCTTCACAATGCCTACATTCATTCTTTTGCCCCCCCACATCATTAAAAAACAAAAACAAAAAACAAACAAAAAAACCCACAATAGTTTTATTGGTAAGAAAAAAAAATAAAACCATCTTGCTCTTGCAATTCTGGGCCTTTGTTGAATCAAATTAGTAAGTTAGTAAATTTACACATGAGGTTATAACGATGAGTCATAATGAAAATGAGGTGTTTTATTGTTTTTACCTTATAATTATTATCTATAAAACTTCCACGAGGCAATAGATTTCAGTCTGTTACATTCATAGGGAAATCAATGTGACTTTTATATATAAAAGTATTGAGATAAGTCTGGTTTGTTTAGGACACACAAAAACTGATTCATGAAGAGGTTTTTCTTCATGGCTTTAGTAAACTTTTTAAACATCTTAAAGAATCATACTGTTGATTGCTATATTTGGAAGAATTCTCTGAATTTGCTCTATTAAATGTGACATCCTTGGAATTAATATATACATTAATTACTACTAATTTTTTCATTAAGCAAATTAACTCTAATTAATGCTTTGTTGTTTATAAAATAAAAAATGCTATGATATTTTCCCCAAACTATCAAATGTGTTTGAAATAAGAAAAGAAAATGTAATTTACCATTCAGTGAATGTTGTGATAAAATAACAAGGGAACTCAGAAGTTCTTTTGTATGCATCCTCAACTAATTTAGTAGAAATACTTGGGGGATTTAAATCAACTAATATGGGCTGTATCTGTCAATAGCCATAAATTTGTTATGTCTAAATACAAGGTTAAATATTCAATTCATGCTTGTAATTTCATTGGTGTTTAACACGTATTTTCTTTAATAGAGTAAAGCAAGTATTGGCTTTTGAGTCTGAGACCTAAGAAGAAATTGGAAGTTATTAAATTAATATATGTATCAGTGTGGAATAAAAGTTAGTGTAGTATATTATTTTTATTTGTTTGACTTTTTCATAGTTTTTTATGTCTTTAGGTATAATTATAGGTATGCTACCTATAAAAATTTATGCTTATAAGTACAATAAGAGTGAGTGAAAGATGAACTATGTTGGCATGATTAGGTGTTCAAAGGAGTCCTATGAGGGTTTGTGAATGATTACTTTTGTCACATAATACAATTTTAATGTGTTTGATTATTTCTGGAAGCTATCTGCATGGTGATTCACAAACTCATTGTTTATTGAAAGTGTAAGGAAATGAGGAGACAGAAAAGTCTGAAATGACTTGAAATCCTTCAAGTTTATGTTACATTTTTCTTATAATTAAAAATGAACTTGATATTTTCTCTGAAGATAATATGGCCTAAGTCTTGCAAAGAAGGATGGAATAAAATTAGCCTCCAGAATTCTACTCACACACAAAAGGTGTCACTGCCATGCAAACACATAGTATTTTAGTAATATTTTAAGGCAAATGGCCCTTAGTGTTAATTACACAAAATTTGACTTAGCCTTGATTATTACCTGATAGAGTCATAATTGAAATGTTATTTTTCTTGTTTATAACTTTAAGAGTCTTCTAGTTTAGCAAAAATTTTCAAGTAATTCAAAGGTTTGGAGATATTGATCTATGTGGTTTTATTACTTACTCTCTTTGAGTGCCATATATTATTACTAGATCATAATTATTGTTAATTATGAGCTGTTTTAAATCCTTTTTCAAATAAGTGAAATAGAATGTCATTTAAATAGGACTATAAAACCATTTGTAATATGTTATTTTTGGGTTATCTGTATAACCATTATTTATTAACACAAGGAATCAAAACTACAGTATTATCTATGTACTGTATCATAATATTAAATAATGGGTTCTAATAGAATAAACATAAAAACATTGTAATTTTATGTATTATTTAATTGGTAAGAGTACTCTAGAACTCTTGACAGTGAATATTCATCAGCATTTTATCAGGGTAATCACATAGTTGATTAAAAAGTCTAAAAGAAAATTTCCTTTGAAAGACTAAGTACATTTAGGTATTTTGCGTGCTGTGTTAACCTTTCTTGTCAGTGAGGGTTGATGCATTGGACTAGAACAGTATTTTATTGAGTACTTTGTCATGGTTTTTGAAACTAAAAGGCATTGGGTTTGAATTTAGGCTTTTACACTTGCTGACCATGTGTCTTTGGGGAAATTAACCTCTTTGGAATTGGATTTCCGCATCTATATAATTATAATAGCAGTACCAATTTCACAGGGCGGCTGTGCCCACTGAATGACAGAGTGCCTCCAGTTGCGTAGTATATACTCAGAAAATGTGCTTTACTCCTTAGCATGTTTAAAGGGTCTTTTGTCTTTCAAATAATTTACATTTTATGGGCTTATCAATTAAGCAGAAAAAAGGGAAATCAGTCAATTCATATGTTTTTTAAAAAGCTGTGTAGAGAATGTAGGACATGAATTAGACCTTGAAAAATGAGAGCATGTTTATCCAGATGAGAACAAGAACAGAGATACAGGGGCAGAACACACATGTGTGTTCAAAAGAGCCAGTTGAAGGATGAAGGACTTGAGGACGTGTTGGAAAGTTATGCAGGATAAAATGGCTTTTACATCGGTATATTGGGGGAGAAATGATGCTATTTGACATTCATTTATAGCATCTGGTTAAACTTAAGTGGTATAAGAAGGAGATATATATATAACATAAATAATCATATATCAAAATTTGATTTGATCTTTAGTGCTCTGCATCTCTTACTCTTTTGTCCTTAGTCAAAATTCTATTTTGTTTTGAAAAGAAAATAAGTTCTTTACAAATAATTTAGAGACTTGAGTGCAGGGGTATTAGCTGAAATGATGAATTGTAAAGGGCAGCTTTCATCTGCCTCTCTAGCCCCTATTACTTTTTGTATCATTGTTTCTATGGTAAATTGTGTGAACTCCTACAACTAGGAACATAATTTTTCTGGAAAAACTATGTAGCTTTAGTGTTAGAAATTATTTTAAGAGCTTATGTGTTTACACGACTTAATTTACTATTAGAATAAGTATGGAGTACTAGATAACATTTCTATAACACATCAGTGATATACTGCAGTAAGAATTCTGTTTGTCCTAGAGGACATGGAGTTAAACAAACAAACAAAAAACTTTGATGGCCAAAATCTCTGAAAGAAAAGGTTTATTGAGCCAAATGCTATCCAGAAACGGACCAGGTCCTGCCGTGTGAAGTCCAACCTAGCAGCAGCATGTCTAGGTAGAAAAAGCAAACACGTTCGCCGTCCTGAAATTAACAGATGGTTTTATGTTTTGAAGAAGAAGGATGAAAGCTGTCTTGAAAGAACTTACATTGGCTACAGATGAAGGGGTGGGAGGAAGTGAAGTAGGGAAGTTCTAGGACAGGCACACAGTCAGTAAGGAAGTGATATTTACTACTTCTGATTGGTTGTGGGAAACAGTCCTGAAAGTTTATGCATAAGCAGGATGCTGTGACTTCTGGTGGTGATCACAGACGTTGATTCAAAGCTCCAAATACAGTCAGGAACCTAAGCAGTCTCTTAGTAGGCCCACAGCTGTTAACTCGTCTCTCTTTCTCTTACTCCCAACCACTAATTTAATGTAGGACCTCTCAGAATTTTTTGTCAATACTTTTAGCATTACAAGAAAGGACTGTAATTAAATAGATATGTTAATTCATAAACTTCAATTGATTTAATTAATACATTTATATTTTAAGAATAAAAATACCCTCCTATATGGGTCTCAGATTCCTGACACTCTTGAGCTACTTCTCAGTTTTTTATTAGGTAACGAGCTGGCAGAAAGTGTCAAACCAATACCTACTTAGAGCCGTTGGGGCTCTTTTAATTATCAAATATGAGGTGAAACACGCCTCTGAAAGTTTGATAATATAGAGAAAGTAAATGAAAAGAGAATTCATTTTACAAAAACAATGCAACGTTTTATTTATTACATTTAAGGAACACATTTTAGCGTAGTTAAATCATACTGAGTATGTTTTAGGAACTATGGAGTAGCAGAACAATAACAATATTATAGACAAGCAGAGAGTTCTGTATTAAATTGAGGCTGTTGGAAACTTAGCTTTAAGAAAAACAAGGCTATTAGTTCCTTAAGGGTGTCATATCTTATATTCTCACTTTGCAGTCCTTTTTGTGTGTCTGGTGGTTTCTAAAAGGGTATAATTGGGCTAATTTAATATATTGGAAGGGTAATTTATTATAAATATGACTTTGTTCTGTCTTTAAAGATTATATTACTTAATAAGAATCAGAGAGTGTCTAGATATTGAATCAGTGATCTAGGTCAGTTCACTATTTGAATACTGATATTTTTATTGTGATTTTAGAATGTGTAATTTCATTTTTGCTTTTTAAAATTAGGTAATTTTTTAGTTTTTTGTTTATTTCTTTTATAATAAGTTACTTTCCTGCTCAATTTTTTAGAAATTTGGAACAAATGGAATTAATGACATTTTAATGTAACTTACTTTATTTGTTTAACTCATGTATATTCAAGACAGTACTTATTGCTTAGATTTTACAATATCTATTAATTTTAGATGGAAAATAAGCATGACATAATAGAGCAGTGGGAATAAAATGTTTGTTATTTTATTCGATGCAGCAAAAGACCGTGGATGCATCTCAGGATCTCGGGTGGATTTTTAGGGGACTTACTGAAACAGTATGGTTAATTTAATGTACTATTCATAGGTGCATTTTATAATTTTCAGCAGAATCTTAAGAGGATCTTATGACGGCATCAGGTTAAGAGGTATAACATGACCATAGAAAAGCATAGAGTAAGGGTTTTCCAGAAAAACAGAACCAGTAGGATAAATAAATAGACAGACAGCGAGGAATTGGCTCACATGATTGTGGAGACTGGAATGTTCCACAATCTGCTCTCTGAAAGCGGAGACACATGAAATTGTGGTGTCTGAGGTCTGATAACCAGGGAAGTGATGTTGTAAACCCCATTCGGGGGGCCAGAGAGATAGAGACGTCCAATTCAAAAGGGAAGCAGGAAGAGGGGGGGTGCCTCTTTCTTCCTCCCTCTATTCTATTCAGACCCTCACCAGATTGCGTGATGCCCACCCACATTGAGGGCAGTCTGCTCAGTCCATTGATTCAAGCGCTATCTCATCTGCAAGCACCCTTACAGCACACCCAAGAATGATGTTTCATTATTGGCACCTCTTGGATAGTTAAGTTGGTGCATTAAAATTAGCCAACACTGAAAGGAAAATAAAAACCTGATGCTTGATGAAGGTGGTTCTTGCTTAATGTGTCCTTTAACATAGAGTCAAAATCAATTATAAGGTTCCTCAAGGAATCTATTAGAAATTAGAGGATGATATATAGTATCTTCTATGACTTTGAAAATATTAACAAGCTTTGAATTTCTCACATTTTCATTACTCTTAAGTAATGTTCAGAGAAAAGGTATTCCTTTCTAATGCAATAAATGTGAACATCACAACTATAAGATACTATTTCTACTTTATAAACCAGGAATGCCTTTTTTTCATATTTTTTCTGTTTTCTTACATTACATAGGTTTATAATCTCCTGTTGACAATTCTAGAATGTTTCCATGATTGTGTGAACCACTGCTGTCTTTGGAGTGTAGGTTTACCATGAAAATGGTGTAATTCTGTCATTACTTCAGTTCAAGCCAAAATGAATGTATTGAGTGGGTCAACCACTGTGCACAAAGATTTAAAATAGACGTTATCTTGGTCTAGATAAACAGATGATCCAACTAATTATAACATCTAATGCATACCAGCAATTAGTTGGTATATACAATAAATAGTATGCCAACTAATTATAAAAAATAGAGGACTGTGAGGCAGAATCATAATATTGTAACAAATTGGAAAGAAAATTACTTCCTTAGGTCTATTGGAAAAATTTTAAAAAGAAGTTGGACTTTAACGGTTGATTAGCATTTTGAAAGTTAATGAAGAGGAGACAGGGCACTATGGGCATTCTTGGCAGAGTGACGTGAGCATGAACAAAATATTGCCGTCAGGAAAGCGTGGCTTGCATTTAGAGAATCTCAGGTAGCCTGGTGTACCTCAATAAGAAGTTGTGGTACAGAAGGTGGACAGTAATAGGAGGTGAAGATTCAGAGTAGTTTAGAACTCAACTTGCATGCCATTTTAAGGAATATGTACTTGTTTTATGATGTGGAAAGCCATTGAAGGATTTTGAGCAAGGTACCTACGTAATCAGAAGCATAATTTGAAATATACTTCTCTAGACAGAGTGGAGAATGGATTGGATCAAGAGAGGGTTGGGGTCTGAAGGAAGGGAGACCTACTAGAAGGTTATTTTAATAGACAGAGTAACCCTAATTTAAATTAATGGCAGAAAAAAGGAAAAGGGGGAGTGGATAAATCTGCGTTAAACTAGTCAGGTTTATAGCTAATCAGTTGAATGTGGACAAGAAGAGAGGTGGAGGAGTTAAATTCTGAGATTTTAAAACTTGGTTTATTAAATAAATATTTAAATTCTTAGTTGAAACTGGGATTACAGGATGAGGAATAGGGCCTTTAGAGATCTTGGGAGCCCCAGCTTCTGAAGAGGCACCTGAAGGTCGCCTGTTGTAGGGAAGGATGAAGTGGAATGGAAGGCATCTAGGTCTCTCATTTTCTCTATACCCAGAGTCATTCTAATTTTACTGCATATATATATATCTACTGGTCAAACTTGACATTTTCTTAGAAAATAGAAATAAAATTGGAAAGCTACTTCTCGAGCCCTGTCATCTCACAAATGTAACGCCAGATGTCCGAATAGGCAGATGACTTGGTCAAGCCTCACAGTTAGCATCTGTTTCTCTGAGGAGTCTGCAGGACATTCAAGCAGCTGTGTGAAGAGCCCAGAAGGCAGCTGGGAATGTGTTGTGAAACCCAAAGAGAAATTAAGTCTAAAGCTAGAGTTTGCACCATAAGAACAAGTGCTATTATCCAGAGAATGTGTTGGAATATAAGGAAGGTCAAGGATTAAATCTTGGGAAACCACTGCACCTAAGAATACAGGAAAAGAGAATCTAGCAGGTGAAACGAGTAAAGAAGCAAGAGAGCAAGCCATATGTACAGATGTTAAGATCCTGAATTTTCGATTAAGGAAGCCCTGAGCTTGAAACCCAGTCCTGCTTCTTACTATATGGCTATGGGCAAGCACTCATAGCTCAGTGTCTCTGTCGGTGGGAATACTAGAACCCACCTTGAGGAGTTTTTATGAGAAGTAAATGGGATAAAGTGGACAGAGTGTAATGAAGCACTATGATTTTTACAGCCAGAAAAATAGTGTTGAGAAACCAAGAGAGGAGTGTCAAGAAATAGAGGTTGAAAATCAGTGTCTATCTAATACCAGAGATACATGCAGTATGATGAAGATTAAGAAAGATTAAAGGATTTTTCTAGAATTTCAAAGAAAACATTCACAGGATAACTTCAAGAGAACTGTGGAGGGAAAAGTCAAGAAAAGCCACAGAGATGCAGTGGCTTGTGAGGAAGGCAAGTTCAGCTAAGCTTTTATTTTTAGGATTCAGCGCACTTGAGGAATGGTATGTAATCTATATATATATATAAAAGCCTAAGCAACCGGTCGACTGGTCACTATGATGCACACTGACTACCAGGGGGCAGACGCTCAACACAGGAGCTGCACCCTGGTGGTCAGTGCACTCCCACAGTGGGAGCGCCCACTCAGTGAGAAGCCAGGCTCACTGCTGGCAAGCGCAGCTTTGGTGGCAGGAGTCGCCCCTGCCTCCACAGCCGTGCTACTGAGGGGCGGGCAGTGCCAGAGGCTGTAGCAGCAGGGGTTGTGGCAGCAGGGCTAGGATGAGCAGCAGGGGAACTGTGCCCGGCCCAGCTGGGGCTCCTCCTTAGCCACCTGCCACTTGGGCACTGCTACATCCATCAGAGTCCTGGATTGGGAGTGGGCACAGGCCAGGCTGAGGGGTCCGACCTGTGCACAAATCTGTGCACTGAGGCTCTAGTAGACAATAATGAATGAAGCAAGGTCATGTGGGAAGTAGAATTACAAGTAGAGGAATTTCTTCCTTTGGTGAAGAAGAAAAGGACAAGTGAAGATATAAATATATGTTTGCTCTATATTTAGAGGTAGAAGAATGGAAGTCCAGAGAGTTTAAGGTTGGTTTCTATTTTTTACTGAAAGGCAGTGATCATCTGCCAAAATTAAGTGTTTTAAGAAAATAGCAATAAAGGTTTTAAGAAAATAGGAAAATTTTCGGTTAGTACTCTGCAAGAAGAGAATCACAGAGGGCTGCAAGGTCAGTGTGCTGCTTTGATGACTGTGGTGGACATGAGGCATGGAATGCAGCAGAGCCAATAGCATGCAATAAATATAATAAAAATAATGAATGGAAAAATGGATATTATCCAATAAATGTTATAAATACAGTTAATCAGAAATGATTTGAATCTGTTGGTTCTTTACTAAATTGAATTTATAAAGAAAGCTTTTAAGTTATTAATGGTTGAAAAGAAATAATTACCTTATAAGATCTCCTGAGTATGCGCAATTATTAAAATTTGCCTCTTTTATTATTTTCTTCTGAGCTTTCTGGTTACTTTATTATTTTTCTCTCCTCACCTTTTCCCCTAAACAATTGGAAAGCATCTGTATTGTGTAACATTTTACATATTGTACTGAAGATGTTTGAGTAGTAACTGACAAGAATTTATTTTGGAATATGACTTACTTAGATCTCAATTTGTTACCTTTTGTTGTGTTTTATTTTAGAATATTTAGAATATTTTAACCTTGATCACTGACATAGCACATGGATATTGGGTGGAAAGAGCAAGCTCTCTAATGACGATTTTCATTTGCTTTGCTTACTATCTGCTTATCCTTTTTTTAATCTCACTTTTTAATCTCACTTTTTAAATTAAACGATACCTTTTCATTTCTTTCCCGAGTCTCATTTATGTTCTTGTTTCTGCCATGCTTGCAGTCACTTTCTTACTCTACCTCGCTCTCGATACAGTCAGACCACTGAACGTCATCACAGGGACGGCAGGTATACTTTTTCTTACAATTGAGTCTGTTTGTGGAATTGCATGTGCCTGTCTATTAATATGCTATAATTCACTTCTGCTTCTGTTTTATATATACATATGGTTATGATGAAATATGGGTACATCATTCTTATCAAATAATAGAAAATAGAGCAATATAAACTCTTCGATTGTAGTAACATGTCAAAAATGCTGCTTCCTTTTAATGAGTTAGGATCATATCTTTGATGATTCTAAAATTTCAGTTTTCTAGGAATTACAATTAATTCTTGATTTCCTAGAAGGATCAAATGCAGTTTAATTACATTTGGCTGCTCACCTTCCTCAACAGAGTTCATCACTAGGTATTTAGACAGCACTGGTTGATTTGTACATATCTTAACAACCTGCTTCCCTCCCTCAGCAGTGGAGGAGTCAGTCCTGAAGTGCTGAGGGTGAACTGGTTGGTTTGTGGTTACCTTGTCAAAGGTGGATGTAATCTGCTCTGTGGCCATCTGTAGATTATTTTATATCTATGGAGAATACTGCGTCAGTGGGGGAAATCTTTGTTCATTTCTCACCTACCACCATTCTCCTTACATTGGAGGGAAATATCAATTACATGGCATTTAACAGAAGGGAGGATTAAGTAGGAAAAGAAGGGAAAGAAGGCCTATGGGTGATTTTAGGGATTTGAGCCAGTTCAAGAACAACATTTTGAGGTCCTATAGGCAGAGGAGAGAATGGCAATGATAACATGGTGGGTTCAGCTGGTGTAGATAAGGAATTAGATGCTGTGCTCTATCATTTCAAAGTGATTTGAGTTATATGTGACCACCTTTATCCTATTAATTTAGTTAATTAAGAGTTAATAAAATAGTTAATAATAATTTAGTTAATTAAGAGTTAATAAAAATTATTGAAGAATAATGAGTAAATTTCTAAGGATTGAAATGGTGTAGATAATTGTGGAAGGAAACTTAAAAGATACTATTAACAATATATTCCTAATAATTCAAGTTTTGTGATGTCTTTCAGTAAATGTAATTAAAATTGAATGCCTTTCAGTTTATTATATTATAGTGATTATTACTATATTTAATTTTCTTTTGCATTTTCTCAGTCCCTTTTATTTTGCTTTAATACTAAATAATTCTTAATTTGTTGTTATATCTTTTTTAATATTGCTGAACGTAACATTTAGACTATTTTTTTGGTTGCAATGGTTATACATTTATCTTAAAAATATATGGAAATGTTACATCACTGTCCTCATAGTTAACTAGGACCTTTCTTAAGGTAGGTGACATGAATGAGACATTATTGATTACAGGCTTATTCTATTCATTCTGGTATTTTCATTTCACTGTAAGTTAAAACCATGCACCATATTTTTTACATTCTGTATTTTTCTAATTTTAACTATCAATACATGGATGGTCTGCCTCATATTACTTATTTGTTCAGTAAATCAACATGGATAGAATCAGTTCTTGATCATTTTTTGATTGATTATTAATTTCACAGTATTTAACAGTTCTCAACCTAGCTGGCCTACTTTGAAGGATGCATTTCTGAATTGTTTTTTGTGTGCCATGATTTGGTTTGTGTCAGGAAACACAGTATCATTAATATTTACATTAAAACACAGTAAAATCAGTTTTTTTTTGTTTTGTTTGTTTTGTTGTGTGTGTGTGTTTGTTTTTGAGGAAATTCAGTTTTAAAAAACAAGTTTTCAAATAGCTTACTGTAAAGTAAATTTGTTAAATGATTCAAATTTGTGAGTCTATGCGGAGACAAATTGTGTAGATTTTGTAAGATTGAAGTTCTTTCATTGCTTTTTAAAGTGTTACCTCTTATAATTTTCAGTCTGATACATAGAAAAGAATGTGTGCACATTTCAAAACGTAATGAAATGAACAACCATGAATCTACACAAACTGAGAGCCAGGGTATATGCTCATACACCTTGCATCTTCTGCAGGCCCCTTGCCTGTTGTATGTGTGTGCCTCTTCCACAGAAGTAATGAAAGCGATACTGAATTTTCATTTTAAATTCCCTTACTTTGCTTTTTAAAAAAAGGGACTTGGATCATTTGTTTTCACTCTGCTGACTTTCCGAGTTACTCAGTTCCTCTGACCCATCTTAGTGCAGTGCCATTCTGGGATTACTGAAGATATGAAAGCTTACCTAACCATCTCCCCATTCTCCTACATATATTACCATAACATTCTATGCTTCTTGTGTAATACTCTGTGTAATACTTTAAGCAATAAAATAAAATTAAAAAATAAGAAAAAAAATATGCTTCTTGTTTTAAACTTCTGTACCTTTATATGTAATGCAACTTAGCACAACCATCCATTGCCTTTCCATATTAGTATCTGTTGATCTCTTGGTTATGCTGTTTTAATCACTGAATTTTTTAGCACCTGGCTTTAGTTTTCTTCATCACCTTGATGTTAGAATTCACCTGAATGATCTCTTCAGCACCCACTTACTTTGTTTCAAATATGAGGGATTGGACTTTACCTCCAATTCTTCTTCAGTCAGTCACTACCATGATCACTTCAGATTGTTCTGCCTTTGAAATCTTAATTTAAATACTCCACTCTTGGACCAGAACTTCACGTGGTTCTTTTTCATTCTTTCGTTGAGTTACTTCTACCTCGTCAGTTCTTTTATGTTAATAGAGGAACTCTTCCCTCTTGACCCTTAAGCTTTCCCTATTAGCCTCCACTTTCTTTACTTGCTTACATATACGGGTACTTTGAGGAGTTTTAATTAGGGGACGGCTATAATATATTCACTGTGGAATAATACTCTAGAGACTCTGTGGATGATTGATTTGAAAGTAAAGGTTATGGAAAAGAAAAGGATGTGTTGGGATATTTTCCAAGGTCTAGGACAACAGAAACTCTTTGAGGGCCTGAACTAGGTAAGACAGTAGATGGTGATACAGAGAGACAAGAGATTTAATCAATTAAAATCTATAATACTTGGTAAATAACAGGGTTTGGGTGTTGAGAGGAAGCAGGGAGTCAAGAACACTCCCAGTCTCATAGCTTGGGTAACTGGGTGCATGTGCTACCTTAACAAAGGTGGAGTTGGAGGTGTTGGGAGAGGAATCAGTTTAGGTGAGGGACTGTTCAGTTTTGGACTTATTGAGAGGGCTGAGGGAAACCACTAGCAAGGAGTGAAACAAATAAGTTGAAAGCTTTAAAGAAGTTTAGGCTACATATAAAAATTTAGAATTAGATTCACTACTAACAGGAAATAGCCACAGAAAAAATAATGTAGAGAAATTAGATCATGGCATTGAACCATTTTTAAGGTTCTGGTGAATGTTTGGAAGATTTGAGTTAGAAGGAAATCTGAATGTTGGTATAAGCGGTTTAGATGATCATTATAGAGTCTTGGATGGGTAATGAAAAAAAAAAAGGCAAGGAGGATAATATATGTTGGCAGCATAGGTGGACCAAGGGATGAACAGTATCAAATGAAGACCGAGTGAAGTGGGAGTGAGATTCTGATGAAACTGACAGAATAATGATTGTAATCAGAGTTTGAGTTATTGGAGTTTAGTATTTCTGAGTTCAAATAGTTTCATTGGATTCTAAGATCCATAGTATTTCCCCAGAAGTGTTTTTGTGTAGGGGGAGAGGGATGGTTGGTTGATACAGGAAAAAAGTGATGATCATTGAAGTTTGAATATCTCGTGGTTCAAGATTATTGAACAACTAGAGGCCTGGTGCACTGATTCTTGCACTGGTGGGGTCCCTCAGCCTGGCCTGGGGACCGGGTCGAAACTAGGTCTCCAAAATCCCCTGAGGGGTCCAGGATTTCGAGAGGGTGCAGGCAAGGCCGAGGGACAACAGGAAGGCTCCATGGCATGCCTGGCCTATCTCTCCCAGTCCTGACTGGCCGGACTCCAGTGGCAAGCTAACCTACCAGTCGAAGAATTTGCCCCTTGGTAGTCAGTGCATGTCATAGTGATGGTCGAATGAACAGTTGGACACTTAGCATAGGAGGCTTTTATTATATAGGATTATCTGCAGGTGTGTTGAAATCTCCTAGCAGGTGGGAGATAACTAATTACCCAAGTAATCAATAACTAAGGGATAGTGATTAGAAGGTGGACAGATATTAGCAAATTGAATTAATAATGGATGTTACAGTTTTACAGCTAAGTGTCATGCTTACTTGAAAGAAGGACATGTACATTATTGTGGGAGAGTAATGGCTCATGAGACTTTAAGGAGCCACCCTTTCCTGGATCCACGGACTATGAAATTTGAAGGAAATAAGTAGCTTTGCTGGTAAGAGCTACACTGGAAGCAGAATCTACATGGTGTAAGTTTGAACTAAATGTTATTTAAGGTAGGGATATGCAGGAGCCATTCTGCAGAAAGGCTGATGATATAAGGACGTTTGTTAACAATGGATAAGGATTCTTGAAAATACAGTTAAAAGAATTAGAGGACATTAAGATGGTACAGAGATGGAAAATTTAGAGGGAAGATACCAGGGGAGAAATTGTCCTTACCTGATAACTAAGAATTACAGAGAGAAGATGTTTAAATAAAAGTAATTTACCTCAAATATCTTCAGGTTATCATAAGTTGTCTTGGTACCAAACGAGGAATTAGTTTGGTGCCAGGACTGAGTAAGGTTCTGGGAAGGGTCTGACCCAGACCTAGAGCAGTGCTGAGGGTTAAGAGAAAAAAAAGTACACATTTTTGCTACCAAAGAAGTTTACAGGCTTTAGAATTAAGAAAGCACAATTCAAGTTCTAGCTCAGAAGACATCCATTGTATAACTTTCTCCAAGTTTCTGTGAGCCATAGTTGGCTTATTTTTACAACGAAAGAGTGGTTGATATGACTTCTGAGATTCTCTCTAACCCTGACATTTTGTTTCTATAATCCCTATAACATGTATGTTCGAATACTGTACATTGTATATTTTGTACATCGTGATTTATATTTGTCATCCATTCCTTTCCCTCTTACTAAATGTCAGCCTTTTCCTACTATAACTCATTCTATATGCTATGGCTGAGTTATTCTTCATAATTAATTACTTAAAGTTTACTTTAGTTTGGAAGCTTTTAGTCACTCTAAATGGATTTAATTTTCATTTAATTAAATGAAATGTTTAAACTTGTTAACTAGACATTTTAGATTTCCATAAAATGACTCCAAGCTAATTTTTGAACTAACATATTGTTGTATTCTATTTTCTGCTGTTCCTAGCATTTCCATTTGACATATTTTTTCTTCCAATCAGATTTATATTGAAGACAAAAAATTCAACATACGAAGTGATCTAGGTCTGCTGCCTCAGAACATAATTTTTCTTACTAATATTTTGATAAGTCCACAGTGTCAAAAAGTAGCTTATCTAAAATTAATGAAAAAGTGCCCAATGCATACGAAATGGCCTAAACTGCTCCAGCTTTAACAGCTCTCTAGATAATGAGCATAGGTAGCATCAAACCCCTACATGAGGCTGCTGAGAACTGATAGGAGACCCCAAGAGGCCATTTTGTGCCCTGCTACCGTGATGTCTTTGCGTTTCTGGATGATGATATTTTCATTATCTCATTCTAGACACACCACAGGCATATCAGTGGGGTCAGAGGTTAGCTTAGCTGCCTCCTGGGCTCTAACAGGTATCACCCCAGGATCCCTCTGCAGCCCAGATTGAGTCTCTGTGAGTCTGCACAGGACGCAGAACTCCAATACCAGACAAATCTTCATCGCCAAGTGTTGCTCTTCAGTTGCCTTCAGTGCACCCACTCTGGCCCAGCACCTTGCAGCACCTTGTCTTCTCCACCACAGACCTCCCATCTGACTCTCTTTGGTCTTCTCTCTCTGCTGAAATTTCTCCAGCTGTGTGTGTGTGTGTGTGTGTTATCCATCTTTCCTCTATATCTTTAACATCAATCATGCTTATTTTAAATCCCCTGTTAGTTATAACACGTGTCATCTCTGAGCCTGACTCTGTTGATTGCTTTGCCCTCTTAACAGTGTGCCTTATTTTTCTTGATTTCTGGTGATTCTAGTAATTTATTTTTTTATTTTGTTTTATTGCTTAAAGTATTACAACGAATGTTAGATAGGTCTCCATTTGATTCTAGTAATTTTTTGTTGACTGTTAGGTATCATGTAATCAGTAGTGACTAATGCAGATAGTATTTATGCCTGAAAATGTGTGTGTGTGTGTGTGTGTGTGTGTGTATTAATTGATCCTCAGATAGCTCCCTGTATACTATGTGTGTGATTTGGTCTGATATTATGAAGTGACAGCTAAGGGCAGCAGGCATAGTGTGTATGAGGAATTTGCAGTATACCCATTCCACTATCGATGTAAAGCTAGCAAAGCAAATAGAAGGCTAAAGAATTGTTCAAAGTTGATCAGTGAAACTGTTGAACGTAACACTCAGATATTCTAATGTGAAGACCATGCCTCATCACATTTATTCTTATAAAGAATAACAATGCATAATTCAGTCCTTTGATTTACGTCTTTAAAATGTTTGATATTTTATGGAATTTTTAAGGATCTAGGAAGGGAAAATAGGGGCAAATCCTTGGTAGAATAACTTGAATTTCTTACAATGGACAAATGTTATTAAACTCTAACATCCATTGAAAATGGAAACTATTTATTTAGTAAAATAAAAATCCTATAGATAGAAGTTGGTAATTATATTTTCTCTCAGGATTTTGAAATGTATATTTTAAAGATGTATTAATTTGCTGAATTTTAATTGTTGCTAAGTAAATAATCCTGTTTATTCATGGTTTTGTTTCTGGTGGGTTTTTTTAAAAGTAAAAATTAACAAAAGTTATAAATACTAAGATACTCAAAATATTCTGAAGATATTTACATCTTATATGTTTCTCTGTGTGCATATCAATAATACATTATGGTATTTGACCCTATTATTATTGAGGAAATTAGGATATTCAACTTTTTCTCCTTGCTGTTTCCAATATACTTCTCTAGATGTGAGACACTTCTCTTTTTGATGATAATTAATGCCTATGGGTAATAATAATACATTTTTCTAAATTAAAGCTGTCTTGCTATTTCTCATCATATGTTTTATTGACATTTTCCCATTTTAGATTGTTGTTAATGTGGCTGACTCTAGATATTGTTATTATCTTCTATAATAAAAGAGAAACATGCAAATGTGACTGTTACCACCAGCCAATCAGAGCAGCTGTATGCAGATTAACCCAGCCAAGATGGAGGCCAACAGCCAATCAGAGCGGCTGTAATCAAATTAACCCAGCCAAGATGGAGGCCAACAGCCACGGAACTTGAGCAAACCAAAGGGTTCTGTTGCAACTGCCTGCCTATGCTGGCAGTTGGAAGTGGCACCAGGGCAATCAGGGCACCAGGAAGTGGGAAAGCAAGGTGGCAGGCCGGGGAGCGGGTAAGAGGTGGCAGGGGGTCGGCGGCCTGCT
>PVJC01028459.1:0-22561 GCA_004026665.1 Murina feae
CCCCCTCCCCCTACTCTTCCCCTTCTCTCTCTCTCTCTCTCTGGCTTTGTATATATGTAAGCTATTTCTGAATTGCTATGCTTGGACCAGTCCCACAGATACTTCAAAACAATATCCAAAAACTCTCTGATCTTTGCCCTCAGGCCTGCTCCTTTCCCTATATCAGAGTCATTACCACCATTTACGCAGTACCTCCAGAGCCTGTGCTAGGAGTCATCTTTGACTCGTTTCTTTCCTAACTCATACTGCCCCCTCCATCAGCCAGCTTCACTCCAAACCAGTCCTTTTATTGGCTCATGCTCTCACCTCTCACCGGGATTGCTTCCTAAGTGGTCTCTCACCTTCACTTGCTTCCTTATATGCTGGTCTCTCCACTGCCACTGGCAGAGACTGTTCTGAAACACAGATTTGATCATGTGATTTCCCCGCTAAAAATCTTTCAGTGGCTCTTTTCTTGGCCCACAAAGCCCTTCATTATCTAACCTGTACTTCCTTCCTGCCTCATCTCTGATTTTTGAGCTTCATGCTCCAGCCTAACCACTTGTAGTTCCTTAGTGGTATCACCCTCCCTTGGCAAGTCCCTTCTGGCTGGAGTGCTCTTTTAACCCTTCTTTCCCTCTCCCTCCTCTCCTCTCCCCATCGCCTTTACTCAACTGGCTCCAAGGAAAGGCATTATAGTACTGTGGTCAAGCTCTTGAGCTCAAAATAAGACAAGCTGGAGGTGAATCATGATTTCCCCTCTTATAAACTCTCTCCTTGAGCCTGTGCTTTGCATTTCCGTTTCCTCTTTTGGAAGACAAAAGAAAATAAGAACACCCGCCTCTTTATTGTAGCCCTCACTAGAGGCCTCAGTCTTCTGAGCTGGGGTTCTAAGGGCAGACAAGGAGGGTCAGGTGAAACCACAGAAAATGGGTTGGTTTCAATAAAGGGTGTAGAATGTCTAGCCCATGGGCCTTATAAGGCCCAAGAAATCAGTTGGTCTGCCCCTACCAAGACATTAGGGTTGAGTTAATTAAATGTTTGACCAAATAGAACAAGCTAATTTTTAAGCTAATAATTTTGTATGGCCCTCAAATGATGTTCTAAATATTCAAACAGCCCTTGAGAGAAAAAATGTTCCCCATCCCTGGTCTAGATAATACCTAAATTCCTTTCTGACCCAGAGATCTTAATGGCTGCTGAGCAGAGGCACTTCATGCTTTTACAGGTCTTTTTCAAGGCCATACATTTCATTTTGATGTATCAATAAACCAGAAAATAATTCCCAAAAACAAAAGCAAAAACAAAACAAACACCTGCCTCGTAGAATTAGAGCATAGACTAAATGAATTATATGCAAAATATGTAGCACAGTATCTGGCACAGAGTAAATGCTCACTATGTGCCTAACAGATGTTAGCTACTTTTACCGTAAACATCAACCTTGATAACTCAGATTAGATGTCAATGTGAGAGGAAGCTCCGCAACGCCCAGGCCTACATTAGATACCCTTTTCAAGGCCCTTGCAGCAACTCATAAATATCTCTATCATAACTCTCCTGCCATTCAAATCCCCACTCTATAATTTCAACAAGTTTATCTCCCTTTCAGTCGACTGTAACCTTTTCAAGATTAAATATGTGTCTTCTCCGTTTTTCATTTTGCCTCTCCCTGGAACTGGTGTTCAGTTACTACTCACTGAAAATCTGATGACTTCTAAATGGTAGGATTTTAATTTTATTTTGGAAACAATGAAAGATAAAATGAAGGAGAAAATAAGTGGTAGCTAGTTCTCACATAGTTTCATTTGGCAGTACAAGTAAATATTACTATTTTAAAATAAGTAATTGTGCATTAATAGAACATTTAAAAGTGATTATTACACTTTCACATCTCACAGAAATGTCGTAGCTCAAGCCACTTGTTAGAAATAGAATGTACCATTAAGTAAAGTAATTAACAATAGCATTTCTGTGCTTGGGACAATATTTGCAGTTCTAGGACAAATAAAAAGAAAAACTATAAATTAGGCATTATCTAACACACCTGGTAGCTGAATCAATCTGACCTTAATGTTTGATTGGATCCACCAAAGACCAACTCAGATTGCTGATCTGTCAGAACTAAAGCTGAATAAATCCCAAAGCTATTCTTAAAGCCTCTCTACAATCAGGTATTTAAACAAAAATCCCATCATGTAAGCTAAGAAAAAATTTGTCTGGTGAAATATCTAACTTACTTAAAGAAATATGTATCATAGCAAGTATAGAAGGTAGACAAGCCTGTTATTTACTACTATTGTTTCCAAGTTAAATCTTCCTACCTACCCTTAGTAAACATCCCAGTTCATGCATGAATGGTTTTGAAAAAGGTTAGCAAGTTGAAGCTCTGCTGAGCTGTCACCTAACCCACACCCAATGGCACCCATCATGCTCAGAATATTCAGATAAGAGCGCTTTAGATTTCAATGAGTTTGGGGACATTTTACAGGATAATGAAAAACTTGCTCAACTAGTCCAAAAGCACTGACATCCATAAGAAAGAGAGAGAATGTTCGGTAGAATTACTAATTTCAACAACCTCTTTTACACATGTTATCAAAAAGTTACATAGCATAAGAAGAACATGTAAGTTGAGATGATCAAGATAAAAAAAAGTCAAGCTCTTACTCTGAACTGCCTTTAGATGCCATTATTAACTTTATTCACCATCTGAACTATATATACAACATTGCTGTCCTAGGAGTTTCTGTAACTGTACCTCTTCTGTAACATCTGTCAGCTCCTACATTTTTAACAACTGTCTATTAACAAGGCTTGTCCAGTCAACTAGGCTGTAGTTTCTTTTAGGTCATTTTAGCAAGGCTTTCAACCTGTGTTACAGCTAAGTGAATGAGCATCAAGCATGCCACTGGGATAGCTGTATCAGGGGATCCAGGATGCCTTTTAAACAAATGCCTGATTTTCCTCATAGATTACTAGAAAATTATTCACATTAATATAAATAGGCACATCAATTCCATTTTAGAAGTAGGAAACCTACTACAAAACTTATTACAAAAAAGTTTTAATTTCTTATATTACATGATCATTGTAGAAAAACTAGAACATATAATCCTATGACTCCCCAAATCCCTATATTATCCTTCTGCTTTTTCTATATCTGTATACGTAGATATTCATAACTATGTTGTGTTTTTTTTTTAATTTATTGATTTGAGAAAGAGAGAAACATCAATTTGTTTTTCCACTTAATTATGCATTCATTGGTTGCTTCTTCTATGTGCCCTGACTGGGGATCAAACCCGAGACCTTGGCTTATTAGGAATGACGCTCTAACCAACTGAGCTACCCATCCAGGGACTCATAACTATATATATTTTTTTTGTTTGTTTTTTGTTTTTAATCCTCACTCGAGGATATTTTTCCATTGGTTTTTAGACAGAGTGGAAGAGAGAGGGAAAGACAGAGGTAAATATTGATATGAGAGAAACACATTGATTGGTTGCCTCCTGCATGAACCGCCCTGTCGAGGGCCCAGGCCAGGGAGGAGCCTGCAACAGAGGTATGTCCCCTTGGCCAGAATTTAACTTTGGACCCTTCGGTCCGCTGGGAAAAAGGGCCTTTCTTCCTTCCGTGCCACCCCTGGTGGTCAGTGCATGGCATAGTGAGCAATCGAACTCTCCTTCTCCCAGCTGAACTCCTGAGGAGACACTCTGCATATTAGCCTTTTATATATAGATGCTTTCAAAGATATTTTAAATAGGATAATGGGCATATATTCTGTTATGTAGCATTTTCACACTTAATGTACATTTACAAATCTTTTGTAGGTCACTAACTATTGTTTTTCAAGCTAATTTTTATTTTACTCTACAGTGTCCCAAATTGTAGGTTTACCACAATTTACTTAAACTCTTATTGTTCCTAAATTTTCATTCTTTTAAGTAATGCTACAAAAAAAGAAAAAAGGAACAAGCCCTGGCTGAGTAGCTCAGTTGGTTAGATGTTGTCCCAATAAGCCAAGGACGCAGGTTCAATCCCCACACAAGAATCAACCAATGGATGCATAAATGAGTGGAACAACAGATCGATGTTTCTTTCTCTAAAAAAAAAAAAAAAGAAATAAAGAAAATCGAATAAAGGAATAAAAGATTTAAAAGGATGCTGAGTAGTCCACCATATTTCTCATAAATAGCAGTGCTTTTGGACTAGCTGAACAAGGTTTTTGCTCCTGTAAACTGTTTCCATCTTTAAACTTATTTTTTTTAAATATATTTTATTGATTCTTTACAGAGAGGAAGGGAGAGGGATAGAGAGTTAGAAACATCAGTGAGAGAGAAACATCGATCAGCTGCCTCCTGCATATCCCCTACTGGGGATGTGCCCGCAACCAAGGTACATGCCCTTGACCGGAATCGAACCTGAGACCCTTGAGTCCGCAGGCCGATGCTCTATCCACTGAGCCAAACCGGTCAGGGCAAATTGTTTCCATCTTTATAGCTACAGTTTTGTCTATATCTACCATTACTTAAAATAAATTTTTCCAAAAAGATTGCTAGGTCAAAGAAGAGATATGCTTCTATGTCTTTCAATGGGTTCTGCCAAACTCAACCGTGTACACTTCTCACTGGGGATCAAACCCGAAACCTAGTATCTTCACCTATAAAGGGATTATCACCGTTTTTTAAATTCTTTGCTCGCACAGAAGTTTGAAATCAGTATCGGAACCTCCCCAAACTCCATTCTTTTGTCCCTCTAGTTTTTTGCTGCCCAATCTTTATCTAAACCTCTCTTCACTGCCTTCCCAGACTCTTCTTTTGTGTGTGCTTTTCCACTGCTCGAGTTTCATTGATGGCTTTACTGTAACACTGAAATTTGCCTTGCTAGGATTTTATCCCCTTAGACTCTTAGAGCCAAATTATCAACCAACTAATCTGGTAGACTAATCCATGCTAATACGAGAGGTTCATTCCAGCAACATATGTGTGACGTAACTTGAACAGTTTGAGGAAAATACATTATCTACACCTGAAATGCATTTTATTTCTCTTAAAGCACAGTGGTTCTCAAATTATGCTGTACTTTGAAATCACCTGGGGAGCTTTTAAAAACACTGATGCCTGGGTCTCACCTCCCAGAAATTCTAAATAAAGTTGGTATAGGGCATCAGGATTTTCCAAAGCTCCCTAGATGAATCTACTGTAACAGCTGTGTTTGAGATGACCAGGTAATATTGGAGGACTCCAAGGAAGGAAAGTACAATAAACATAATTCTTCTGCACAAGACAAAGGAGGTAAGAGCGGATTGAGGGGTGAAGCATTTGCCAATGAAAAGAATAAAAATTCACATTTGTGTCCTTGATGGGGAGGCATGAGTCTGCTGTGTTAGGAAGTAGGCCAAGCTTCACTTCTGAAGTAGCTTCAGTTGCTTCGGTATTGAACCAATCATCTCTAAAATTATTTGGGAAGCAAACTTTATGCCATGAAATGTCTGTGCTAGCGCCCCAGGTTTCAATTACTTCCAGTTTACACTTGTTTTATTGTTTCAACACAGGCAATCTCACAGATTTGGGAATCTCCACAAGCCATAGTAGACCTATGGGGACAACTCTTAAAAGAACAACTACAACTTTCAGGTCTTTAAGTACATTACTAAAACCTCACAACAACATTACAAGGTTAGCCCTAGTTTACGGGGAAGCTGAGGATCAGGGCAGGTTGGGAAATTGCCTGGCCTCACAATCAGTAAGTGGTCTGGCTGGGGTGTGCTTGGGGAAGGCAGGACTCTAACACTCAGGCTCTTATCTAATCACAATGTGTCAAGCCACACTGTCCTTTCCCCAGGACAGCCTGAAACAACATTGGAAAACTGCTTTTTCTGGCGTGAAGGCTTGCGTGTGGTCTGGATGATTTTTCTATTTCACAATTCTGAAGGCGAGTGATGAGAGCCACTTCTGTGCAGAGCCAGTCCCACGCCATGGTGCTAGGCGAGGACACTTGGCTACTTCATCTATATCTGTGACCTGGCATTACGTACATTATCATTCCCAAACACCAGCTAGGGGCACGCTCGGTAAAGGACCACAGGGTCCAAAGGCCTTGACTTTAATGGGTCGGTAGCCTCGTTGGGGAAACACGGCTTTTCTTGCAACCTGGCTTTTCCCACATTATATATGATGGGGAAGGCTTCTCTGGTGACCTGAAAACTAAAATTAATCTCTGCGGCCAACACGGAAGTTTCATTCTTCCCTCCATCCCCCGACCCCCGTTTTTCTTCTTCTTCTTCTTAGTCACCGTTTTTTCTCACTAGCTACCATTTACTAAAGGCTATTTAACCCACTCCAGGTAAATACCATTGTACCCCAGAATCCTTGAAGGATGTTACTCCCAAATTCCGTAATTTCTGAAGGAAAAGAGAGATTGCAGGGCTTCCTACATGAGAACCGCCTTTCCTGACATCGATGCTGGAGACAGGGGTGGTCATTATTTACCGTGTTAACATTCTAGGGAGCAGGAGGAAAAGGAAGCGGATCTGTAGTTTCACAGACACCTCCTAGGAGACAACAGGAGACTTGAGGGGTGAAGGAGGTGCCTGGACTCAAGAGAAGCAAATCTCTACTAGGAATATGCTACAATGCCCTAGTAAAGGAGCTTTTTGATAGGACAAAGCTTCAGAGACTACGGAATCTTACACGCGAGGATGGAGAGGGATAAGGAATACTAGGAAAAGTCATGATTCCCCCTCCCCCTTTCTCTAGTCATTCTTGAAGAAGAAAAAAGTTTACAAAAATAATCTGAGATTAAAGCCTAAGGTTGGGGAAAGAGAGGAAACTTGGTTTTGGAGGAGGGTTAGGAGCTTAGATAAAGCAAGCTGCTCAGAAATGCTGTACAGTCAAGGGCTCAGCCTTGGCTGCAGATAGTAGTTTAGGTTTTGGAGTCTCTGGCACTAAAAATAAGGCCTCTTACCATAAAGTAAAGCAGAGGCTGTAATACTGTCCTGTTTATGGGGGGGAAAGAGATAGCCATGATCCAGGAGAGAGAAATGTTACCCTACCAGGGTAAGCCAGGGCAAGCCAGGGTATTCTGGCTCAGACAGAGGTTATCTCCTCCACGGCCAAGGACATCAGATAAACGCTGCAGAGCAGGCAGGAAACAAATGCATCACGCAAACACTGGCTGCTGCCTCCAAGCCTCCCAGCCAGCCAGCCAGGCCCCCTGGCCTTCTTCCTTGGGCTAAGCTGGTAAATGCCACGCATGAGAAGCGAGATCTGAGCGGTTCCTCAAGTGCTTGGAGGAGCCCAGGCTGCTGGCCCCCCGGGAACGGATGGCTCCACAGCCTGGGGATGTTGGTTGGGACACCGCCTGTGGTCTGCCTTTAAGGAGGCTGCATTGCTGGACATGAGAGCCGGTTTTTTCCAGAGCTGTCCTAAAAACTAACTCGCTCTGGGCCGGCCCCTATGGGAGAATGAAACCGGGGAGAGCAGGTTTCTAAAACGCTGGAAGATTTTTGTTGTTAATCCTCACATGGGAATATTTTCCATTGATTTTGAGAGAGAGAGAGAGAGAGTGGGTGGGAGGGAGGGGAAGAGACACATAGATTGCGTGCCTCCCGCAGGCGCCCGGACCGGGGCCGGGTATTGAGACTGCAACCGAGGTACATGCCCTTGACCAGAATCGAACCCGGGACCCATGCGTCTGCCCAGCCGCCGGCTAGGGCGAAAGGTTGTGGAGGGTTTTTGTTTTGTTTTGTTTTGTTTTTTTGACATTGCAAGCCAAGAAAGAGGGGGCTGCGTAGGTCCCACGAAGGGTTAAGCAGTTGTCCAATGCTATGCAAGAACTTCACCTTCTCCAAGCCCACGCAGGCGAGGAGACACAGACCGAGCCGGCGGCGGGCCAGGAGGCGAATGCGAAACGCCGAAAATGCCGTAAGGAACCACCTTAAAAAAAAAAGCAATCGCCTCACTGCGTTAGGAAAACATGCATTCTCGTGGGACACGGTCCGGAAATTTTGCTTCCCCTTCAAACGCCGCTTAGGAGGGGGGAGAGAGAAAGCCAGCGCGGGGCTGCGTCTCACCACTTGCTGTGCGCCCCGGAAAGTCGCGTCCAGCAGCATCAGCTTCCAGGGGTCGGACAGGGAGCCGGGCAGCGGGATGTAGACGTAATAGGCGGCCAGCGCCACCAGGGCGGCGAGCACCACGCAGGACGTCCTCATCCTCCCCCGGGGCGGCCCGTCTGCGGGCGGACGCGGACGCCGAGGGCGATGCCACCCGGAGACCTCGAGCAAGTTTATGCGAGGGCTAGCGGCTCATTCCCTGGCGTCCGATCGGCCCGGGAGCCAATCAGCGGCGGCGTCGGGAGGAAGTGGGAGCGCGGACGCGCCCCCTCCGCGGTGTCCTTGCAAAGTGCACTCGCTCCAGGTTTGAGGGAGCGCGGAGGCTGCTCCGGGCGCCGCACAGCGGACTCTGGAGGACACAGGTGTGTATTGCACGCCCGTGGCCAAGGGCTGCCCCCGCTCGCCCTCCACCACAAGGTTCTCGGATGGAAAGCTGAAATACTGTTTGTGCAAAGCCTTGCTGACTCAACGTGGAGAAACCGAGAGAGATAAACATCCACTGTCTTGCAATGGAATGAAATTCTAGCTGTGTGGTAAAGGGAGATACTTACAAATTCTTACAGGTCAAGCAATGGCAAGCCAGTAGGAGTTCTAGCACCTAAGTCTTGATTTCTAAACCCCACTCTCCAGGCCTGGCCTGTGTGGTTTAGTGGGAGCGCCTTCCAGTGTGTGGAAAGGTCGAGGGTTCGATTCTGCTCAGGGCACATACCCAGGTTGGAGGCTTGATCACAACCCATGCTTCTCTCTCTGTCTCTCTCTCTCTCTGTCTCTCTCTGTCTCTCTCTCTCTCTCTCTCTCTCTCTCTCTCTGGCAGATACAGAATACAGGGTTGGCCCTTTGTGCTAAAAGATAGAGAAGTGCTTTAAAAAATGAAGGGGACTGGTCAAAGGGACTCAAGTGGCAGCTTTAAGGATCTCCCAATGGTTAAAGCTGGGGTAATTTTAACATCAAAATGAATAATAATGAGAGATGTTAAACCATTGAATGAAATAAAAAATACATGAGTCTATACTAAAAAAATATTAATGGGGAAATGCCACCTGAAAAAATTTTTAATAGGTCAATGGAACCCTAAAAAACACTCAAATCCCGAACTACAACCTGAGCTAAACATATTTAAAAGGGCACTTTAAATAAAGCTCTACTTTTGTTGTAAAATATTATGCCTTGCCAGCCTTTCCAAGTTCATG
This sequence comes from Murina feae, assembly GCA_004026665.1. Taxonomy (NCBI): domain Eukaryota; kingdom Metazoa; phylum Chordata; class Mammalia; order Chiroptera; family Vespertilionidae; genus Murina; species Murina feae. The sequence goes on from PVJC01028459.1 coordinate 9,286, forward strand.
TGTTTTGTTCTCCTCAAGGCCTAAACTGAGTCGATAGGAACCAAGCCAACCCTCTAATCAAAGTTTGCTATGGGGACTCTTGACATGCCAAAAAGGGACATGTTTCCTGCACAGTCCGTGTTGAGCAAGATACCTCCTGACTTTTTAGGCTAACCTTTCAATTTAGCCAGGTTGTAGATTATCAAAACTGCCAGAATTTATAACAAAATGAAGAAACTCAATGTTAAAGACATATTATTGTTGAAAATTGGATTATTTACTGTAATTTTCCTTTTCTCTTATTAAACTTCATCCTACCTAATTGATTACTTTTTGTAAGATCTTGAAGTAATTTAAAATTCTTACTACACCTACTAAGAAGAAAGAGATATGTCTGTTTTATTCAATGCCATATCCCTAATGGCCTGGCTCATAGTAGGTGCTTAATAAATATTTTTAATTAATGATTATTATGAAGCATTGGTAAATTAACTCAATACTTTTTTCAAATTTAATGAAAATGTCATTTATACAAATTATCAATAAGTACATTTAGAGGAATCATAGATTCAGAGAAAAAGATAAGGGAAAAAAGAGGCAGAGCAGGTAAAAATTTACTCTAATAAAAGAGTAATATGCAAATTGACCCACACTCCATTACACCTAAGCCACGCCCGCCAGCCAAGCCACGCCCGCCAGCCAATCAGAGCAACAAACATGCAAATTAACCCAGCCAAGGCGGCAGCTGGCAGCCACGGAGCTAGAGCGAACAGGAGGTTTTATTGCCTGCCTAGGCAGGCTGTGGCCTCTGCTCAAGGCAACAAAGTTTCAATTATAGAAGATAAACCCCAGAAACCTGCTCTCAGGCAGCCTTGCTGAGACCTTGGGTCAATGGGAGCTGTGGCCAGCCTGCAAACAGCCCTCAGCCCCTCACTCAGGCTGGCCACATCCCCATGGGGTCAGGGTCCCCACTGGGGGTCTTGGCCAGCCTACAAATAGCTATCAACCCCTCACCCAGGCTGGCCAGGCATGCCAGCAGGTGGACATCCCGCAAGGGGTCCCAGACTGCAAGAGGGCACAGGCCGGGCTGAGGGACCCCCCAGAGTGCACAAATTTTGGTGCATTGGGCCCCTAGTAGAAGATAAAAAGGAAGTGTTGGAGGGAAAACATAAAAAGGAAAGTTTTAAACTAACTCCCCAGAAATATTCATTTATTACATATTTTTTAAAAGGTGAATCATCTACCTCACAGGCATGGCTCAGTGGTTGAGCATTGACCTATGAACCAGAAGATTCCCAGTCAGGGCACATGCCCATAATGCAGGCTTGATCCCCAGTGTGGGGCATGCAGAGGCAGCCGATTGATGAATCTCTCTCATCATTGATGTTTCTATCTCTTTCTCCCTTTCCCTTCCTCTCTGAAATCAATAAAAATATGTTTAAAAAAATAAAAAGTGAATCATCTGATTCTTCATATGCTTTATAGTGAACTAGAGGCCCAATGCATGGAATTTGTGCATGGGTAGGGTCCCTAGGTCTGGCCAGCAATCAGGGTCGATCTGTGGGGTGACCAGTGAGGCAACAGAGAGGCCCCCACTGGCACCCGCCTTTGCTGGCCTGGGGCCTGTGGGCTGGGGGCAGCTCCTGCGTTGAGCTGTCTATTCCCTGGTGGTCAGTGTGTGCCATAGCGACTGGTCAGTCCACTGGTCATTCAGCCATTCATCGATTTGCATATAAGACTTTTATTATATAGAGTAAGTTTTGGGCCCTATGAAAGGAACATTATTTCAAAGAAAACTTGCATGAGTACCATAGTAGGCATTTGTTATATCTGTGTCCTCCTGAAATCTTTTGAAAAACATTCTTTTTTAATTTACAGGAACAAAAACTTTGTTCATCTAGTCCAAAAGCACTGCTATTTATGAGAAATATGGGGGGACCACTCAGAAATATTTTTTTATCTTTTATTCCTTTGTTTTATTTTATTTCTTTGTTTTTTGAAAGAGAGTTCAATCAATTTGTTATCCAATTATTCATGCATTCATTGGTTGATATTTGTTGTGCCCTGACCAGATATCAAACCTGCAAGCTTGGCATATTGGGATGACGCTCTAGCCAACTAAGCCACCCAGCCAGGGCTAAACACTCTTTCTAAATGTTGGTAGTTTCCCACATTGTGAAACCCAGGTCTGCAAGTTGGAAGCTAGAAATGTCAACTTCTCAGTCTCTCCCGCATCGCAGATACCCAGCATGTTCCCTGGATTCTGTCATTAGCAGCACTCATGGAGACCTTTGACTCAAAAAATCATCATGAGGAAGAAGACACTGCAGAGTCCTGTTGAGAGCCACGGAGTTCTTCATGGCATATGTGAAGGTTGGTGTCAGTGTCTGTATTCATGGTTCCCAGAGACCCTGGGCGTGGTCTCATGGTGCCTTTGGATACTGCTCTAAGCAGCACCAGCTTCTGAGAATCACCCTTTTCTGTTAAAACTAGCTAGTGAGTTGAATCTGTTGTAACTGAAAGTCAATAAAACTATTTGGGAACTCATAATTATAATGATTTTTAAAATTTTGTGAATTAATACAGGTATTTGTGAATTCCTGAAGGCAGAGTTTGGCGAGTGGTTGGCACATCTATTAGATTCACAGGAATCACACTTAGTTGCATTTGTTCTTTCTCCCCCTTTCTATCCATTTACAGGTCCACACCACTGCACTTCCAGAATTAAATTAGTGAATGCACAAAACAAAAATATATACTCATCCTGATATTTATATATCTTCCAAGAAGACATATAAGCACAATGCAGGCATCTCTAGGAGCTTATAGAATTGCAGAATAGAGTTGTGAAAGGCAATGAGGGGTATGAGAAAGAGCATTGGCAACTAGTCCTAATTCAGTTGTGGATCAAACATGTGGTCTGTGGGCCTCTTCCTCCTAGCTTCCTCCTCTGTAAATGGTGGGGTTGTGCTAATAATAATAGCTATCATTTATTTAGCACATGCTTTGCCAGTCATTGCTGAAAGGGAGATGAGTAATATTACTACTTCAGCTTATGAGAGGAGATAGGAGAAGTTAAGTAACTTGCCCCAAGACATACATTTAGGCAATGGCTGAGATGGACTACAGACTCAGATGCTACCAAAGCTTTACTTCTGAACCTTCATCAGGTGATCTTTTGCATTTCTTTCAGCTATACTAAATACACTTGTTTTCTTTTATAAATTTAGATAAGGAAAGATGTAAGCTGATTTTCACAAGCAACACTATGCATTTTGATTTTTAAGCAGCCTAAGGTAGTGTAAGGTTTCTTGGTAAGCTTAATAGCCTGTTAATACCTGTTGAAATTGACCCAAAAGAGAAAGAGCCATGAGGTTTGGTGGCCCTGGGAAGAATCCATGACTAATGATGACTGTATTTGGAATGGCACAATGACAAGGTAGAGACTTCTGGGCTGGGGTCTACACCAGCAGCAAGAAAACCCACACACAAAATAGTAAGCACAGTAGTGGTGGCAGCAGCTCTGGAATAAAATGAAAATCCTTGATGGTTATCGAACAGCAAGAATAGGACTGGAAACTGCAGGAGTCCCAGCATCATTGTCTTCTGTGTCGACGTCATTATCGTTGCTGTCACAAACACCACTTGTTTCTCTGTATCAGGCAGTATTCTAAGTATTTTTTATATATTATACTATTTAATCTTTTTTAAAATATATTTCCACTTTTACTATAGATAAATGTATATATTTATAAAAGTGGTTTCATATAAAGTTTTATTACCTGCTTTTATAACGTTGTGTATTATAAATATTTCTTCTTGTCTTTGAAAACAGAGCTTCTCAAACTGTCCTTGGTGAAGGACCAGGGTTGTTTTTTCAATCCTTTCAGGCCAGTGTTTTTGTTACATTACCCTGTGATCATCCACTTGGACGTCACCGCCAGCTATTCAAGTTTCTAAATGCTAACTTGTAATTTCTGTACTTATCTCATTGCGAACTTAGAATAGTTTATAGACTGGTTCTGATCTACAGATCACACTTTGAGTAGCACTGTTTTAAAACACCTAAAGTTATTGCACAGTATGAAGAAAAATGAATTTGATAACCAGTCCTGTTGAGGGCATCCGATAGCATTGTTCAAGGGCAGTGCCTCCATCCAGTGGCTCTAATTTTATTTCCTTGAGAAACAAGTTCAGCTCTACTGGAAATAAACTATACATTGCTATAAAATCAACTCCCTATAGCATGCTGTGGATTATAGAGACTTGCACTTCTACCTACCTTTATATTATTCTCCTACATCTAATCAGTCACTAGCAAGTCTTCAATTTTGTTTACCCTGGCTCTCACACTTGCCTTCTTTTTTATTGCCATCACCCTTGTTCAGGACTACAGAAGCATGATTCATGAACTATTACAAAGGCCAACTCAATAGTCTCCTTGCCACCAGTATCTTCTTCCTCTTACCTCTCATGTTCCTTGTTTAGACAATGAAGTAGCAGAGACTGTTTTTAAGATGTTCTCTAGCTCTAATAGTCCCTTATTTATCCTTCTGTTGTTCTTTCTGACTCTGCTCTGTCCAAAATACCTTACTGTAAGTTTTGCATTGTCATCTTGACCACAAAAAAATAGGTACAAAAGGGAAGTGCAGCCTGGAGATGAGCAGCTGAAATTTAAAAGTTAAAACCTGGCCTAATCTGTTGAAACCTTGGATTGATGTTTTCTGGATTTTTTTTAGTTAATATTATATCCTCAAAGTAATTAATATTTCTATACCCTAGGAAGATAATCCGTAAGAGGAATGAGAACTAACAATGAGAATAGTATAGAAATAACAACAAAAATAAATAAATCCATAGCATTAATCTTTTTTTTTAAGAAAATTACACAACGCCTTTGTACTATCTCGATGAACTTGATTTTTTGCACATACCTAAAATCCCTCAAGACAGACAAGTTTTTATTATTGTGGCACAGTTCCTCTTTCTTTTTTTTCCTTTTAAATATATTTAAATACTAGAGGCCCAGTGCATGAAATTTGTGCACGGAGTGGGGGTGGGGTGGTGGTGGTGTCCCTCAGACCAACCTGCACCCTTTCCAATCTGGGACCCCTTCCCTTCCCTTCCCTCCCCTCCCCTCCCTTCCCTTCCCTTTTCCCTGAATGTGACTGACCAAGAAGTTGATGTGTATTAAATCAATACCCTTGAGTACACTAATGTGAAATTAAAAGCCAAGAATATATTACCATCTAGTAGGTACCTCTAGATAGCACTTCTGTGTTGATTTAAAAAAAGAGAAAAGGATTTCATTAGGAAAATAAAACAATGTAATTTGAAAATATTGATAAACATCTGAACCCTAGATTACCCAAAATAGCTCCATTTAATCTTTAAAAAGGGAAGCATGCAAAATGTTAATGAAAAATTAAAGGAAATTATGCTTAATGAAGGAGATAATAGCCTAATATTTTAATAGCCTCTATAAAATAAGTTCAACTGTGTGTGAAATAGAAGGTAAAAGTAATGAGATAAAGCATTAATTTTTTTCTCCACAGCAGTGACTATATCAAGCATCACAACTTTCATGTTAGTATGCATTAAGAAAATGTTTTTCTATTTATACACATTAAGACGAAATTACCTCTTTATTATGGATGGCTTTATGAACTCCAGTTGTAACCAAAAGAAAAGCATGGGAAATAGAAGGGTTTGAGATTGTCTAGACTCTAGATAGAGCTCACTAAACTCTGATCTCTGTGAGGTCAAAGGCCACATCAATTTGTTCTATAGTTTTATCTCCAGTGCCTAGCACAGTGCTTGGTGTGTAACAAGTACCTAATAAATGTATGACAAAGAAATAATACTAATACTAAATATTGAGTGTTTTCCATGTGTCACTATCCTAAGCACTAATACTTCATACAATCCTCACAGAAACTCACAAAATACTTCATAGGGTACCCCTTAGTTCATTCACTATAAGGCAAAGGTTAAGAACTTTTGAAATTGTACAACTGCCTGCATTTTAGGTTTCCTCTGATTTACTTTTGTTGTTTAAAATAAGGGATTTCTTTGCCTGTCTGGTCTTTATTATCTCACACACTGTTTACTTGGTCCCTTATGCCTGTCAGAATTTTAGTACTTCAGTCATCATGGATTTAAAATTTCTCTTGGACTACATTGCCTTGAGCTCATATCCCATAAATTATGAATTCCTGAAGTAAATGGTCACTCCTTTGCTTTATTTCTGTCCCAGGATTTAGTAAAGGTGTAATACTCAGGGCCAATATATCATAACCATAGGAAAAAAGACAAGAATTGGGAAGCCCATTAAGTCAGCTACATGAATAAAAATATAAATAAAATTGGGAACCAAAGAAAAACTTAGCAAGGGTCTCAACTGTCTGGTTTAATTCCCGGTCAGGGCACATGCCCGGGGTTGCAGGCTTAATCACCAGTGGGGGACATGCAGGAGGTAGCCAATCAATGATTCTCTCTCATCATTAATATTTCTATCTTTCTCTTCTTCTCCCTTCCTCTCTGAAATCAATGAAAAGATATTTAAACTATAAATAAGTAAATATATAATAAGATCTTTTAAAAGATTATAACCAAATATCCTATCTAATAAAGAGGGAATATGCTAATTGACCCTCACACTGTTGCAAAGACGGTAGCACCCACAACCAATAAGGATGGGATATGCTAATTGACTGCCATGCTCTCAAAGTTGGTGGTGCCCACAGCCACAAAATGGTGGCACCCAGTCCCCTTAGCACCACCAGGGTGGCAGGAGTGCAACAAGGCTGGGCCCGCCCCCAGGTGGGCCCGGTCACTCTGTGTGCCTGCCTCTGGAGACCCCCAGTCCCCTCAGCCCCTCAGCTGCCCAGGGCTGGCCTGAGGCACAGGCAAGCCTTGGAAGTTCAGGTAACCAGGGCCGGCCAAAGCTTGCACTGCTGGCAGTGGTAGCAGCAGAGGTGTGATGGGGCATTGACTTCCCCTGATCGCCAGGTTGCCTCCCGCATCTAAGGGCTCCCAGACTGTGAGAGGGGGCAGGGCAGACTGAATGACCCCCCCTGCAGTGCATGAATTTTCATGTACTGGGCCTCTAGTAAATGTAATAATTACTTAACATCATCAAATATCCAGTCTGCATTTACATTTCTTTGATACTCTCATTTTAAAATAAAATTTTTATCAAATTTCCCTCCAACACTTTATGAAAATTCTCAAACAGCAAAGTCTACATAATTTTATAGTAAACATCTGTCCACAGACCACCTTAAACGTAAAATTACACTATTAAAAGGGTTAAATGTTCAACAGCCAGGAAAACAATAATCATCTATCAAAACACTCATGATAGAAAATTTGAAAAGTGCCCCAAAAGTAGAAAGGAGAAGGAGAAATAATCTCCTCCAATATTTACATAAGAACATTTTATATATTTCTGTACAGACAATTGTTTTCTATGTATAGGATTTACATAGAGTTGCATTTTTCAGTGGAATATCATTTGCAACACTCTCTCTCACCTTTTAAATATCTTCCCCAATGCATTTCTATTGTTTCTTCTATGTGATTTTTTCCTTTCATTATTAAACCTTCAGTTTATCTGCTTTTGTCAAATAGGCATACAACTGAGGTAAACTATCCACAATTTTTGATGACTTGGGATCCATTTTTATATCAACTGCACTAGCAATTATATTTTTTTCATTTATTTAAACAGCAGCAGCATAAATATGGCTAAGGACATGCAAACGTATTCAAATTGTTGTCTTAGCAAATACTACTCTACAAAGATGGAGTTGTTGTCAAAACTAAACTGACAGGCAGCATAACTCTGTGACATCCCAAATGTTTGTAAGTCAGTTGGTAGGGAGGAAAAAGCAATTTAAGAGTGTCAGTGAATAATGCATGAAAGTGTAGATTGTAAGAAAACTAAATTTTTGATATGGGTAATTGTCTATGCTCGTAAACAGTGGCAAGTTTATGAACCTGTTTAGTACCATTAATATTAACTTTCTTCCATTCATAGCTGGACTAACTATTGTACAAGAATCATTCAATTCTTGGGTAATTTATGCAAATGTCAAAGATGTAAATTATTTTATCCTTCTTTAAATGTATTAATTTTGAAAATATGCCACCCCCTTTTTTTAAGTCATAAATAATGGGTTAGAAAGAAGTAAAATAATAGCAACTTTTGTATCTTTAAAAAAATAATTTTTGCCCTGACTGGTTTGGCTCAGTGGATAGAGTGTTGGCCTACAGATTCAAGAGTCCCAGGTTCAATTCCGGTCAAGTGCATGTACCTTGGTTGCAGACACATCCCCAGTGGGGGATGTGCAGGAGGCAGCTGATTGATGTTTCTCTCTCATTGATGTTTCTAACTCTCTATCCTTCTCTCTTCCTCTCTGTAAAAAAATCAATAAAATATATTTTAAAAAACAAAAAAATAATTTTTAATATATATTTTTATTGATTTCAGAGAGGAGGGGAGAGGGAGAGAGAGATAGAAACATCAATGAAGAGAAAGAATCATTGATTGGCTGCCTCCTGCATGCCCCACTCTGGGGATCAAGCCCACAACCTGGGCATGTGCCCTGACTAGGAATCAAACTGGCAACCTCTTGGTTCCTAGGTTGATGCTCAACCACTGAGCCACACCAACCGTGCTTTAGTATCTTTGGACAAAGCACCACTAATATTATCCATAATAATCTAATATAATAAAAGAGTAATATGCAAATTAGCCCTCACTCCGTTACGCCCACAAGCCACGCCCACCAACCAATCAGGAGCACATGTGCAAATTAACTCAACTAAGATGGCGGCAGCCACAGAACTGGAGTTGCCCCAGGCAATGGAGGAACAGGGCCCTGTGGGCCCTGAGCTTTACTCAAGGCTACAAAGTTTCAATTATAGAAGATAAACAAACCCCAGATACCTGCTGGGCTGGGACCTTGGGTTGCCAGGGACAACCCAGGCTTTGAGGAGGGGACCAAGGCAACAAAGTTTCACTTATAGAAGTTAAATAAATCCTAGATGCCTGCTTCCAGCCAGGCACCCCAGTAGGAACCCGAACCCTAAAGGGGCTGTGGGCAGCCTGAAAATGGCCCTCAGCCCTTCACCCAGGCCGGCCACATCCCCATGGGGTGAGGGTCCCCACTGGGGGGCTTGGCAAGCTTGCAAACAGCCATTGCCCTTCATCCAGGCTGGCCAGGCATGCCAGCAGGTGGATATCCCCCAAGGGGTCCCAGACTGCGAGAGGGCACAGGCCGGGCTGAGGGACCCCCTCCCCCCCAAGTGCACAAATTTTTGTGCACCGGGCCTCTAGTAAAAGTATAATGCGCTAATTAACCAGACAAAGCAGGGGCTGCAAGAGATGAAGCAAGCCGCTGTGGTTGTGAGGCCCAAGCCCTTTTAATGAATTTTATGCATTGGGCCTCTAGTCTATACTAATAAAAGGGTAATATGCTAATTAGACTGGACATCTTCCAGACGTCCTTCTGGACAAAGCCACTGTGGGGGGGACCAAGGCAGAGGCAGTTAGGGGCGATCAGGCCAGCAGGGGAGGACCGTTAGGGGTGATCAGGCCCAGCAGGGGAGCAGTTAGGGGGTAATCAGGTTGGCAGGCAGAGGTGGTTAGGGGCAATCAGGCAGGCAGGCAGGCAGGTGAGCGGTTAGGAGCCAGCAGTCCAAGATTATGAGAGGGATGTCTGGCTCCAGGTTTAGGCCCGATTTCCCCTGTGGAATCGGGTCTAAACTGGCAGTTGGACATCCCATGAGGAGTCCTGGATTGGAGAGGTTGCAAGCCAGGCTGAGGGACCCCTCTCCCCATGCACGAATTTAGTGCACCGGGCCTCTAGTAATATAATAAAAGGCTAATATGCAAATCAACCGAATGGTGGAATGACCAGCCACTATGATGCCACTGACCACCAGGGCAGATGCTCAATGCAGGAGCTACCCCTGGTGGTCAGTGCCGCTCAGCCAGAAGCCAGGCTCATGGTTGGCGAGCATAGCAGTGGTGCAGGAGCCTCTCCCACCTCCACAGCAATGTCCGACTGCTGGCTTAGGCCCACTCCCCTGGGGGAGCAAGCTCAAGCCAGCAGTCGGTCATACCCCAAGGACTCCCGGACTGTGAGAAGGCATAGGCTTGGCTGAGCCCATCCCCCCTTGCACCAGGCCTCTAGTATATACATATATGGCTAATATGCAAAGTGTCCCCTCAGGAGTTCAGCTGGGAAACTGGGAGTTTGATCACTCGCTATGACGTGTGCTGACCACCAGGGAGCAGTGTGGAATGAAAGAAGGCCCTGGCTGGCAGCTGGCAGCCAGGGAAGGGAAGACTCTGTCTGGCAGCTGGAAGGCCCCAATTGGCCCTGATTGCTGGCCAGGCCTACGGACAAATACCTGTGCATGAATTTCATGCACTGAGCCTCTAGTATTATAATAAAAACTAGGGGCCCGGTGCACAAAAATTTGTGCACTCGGCGAGGGGAGGAGGGGGTCCCTCATCCTGGCCTGCGCCCTCTCACAGTCTGGGACCCCTGGGGGGGATGTCCACCTGCTGGCATGCATGGCCAGTCTGGGTGAGGGGCTGAGGGCTCTTTTCAGGCTGGCCACAGGCCCCTCAGGGTTTGTGCACTGGGGGGTGGGATGGCTGGTGAGTGCAGGCATGGATGTTTCCAGCCGGGTGGCCTACCATCGCACATACCTGGTGGGCCTCCACCGCTGAGGGGACACACCTGGTGCAGAGCTGGGTAGCAGGCCAGGGGGTGGACGCTGGTGCATGGTCCCTTGGGGGGGCCATGCTGCTGAGTGGACACACGGGGGTGGAGCCAGGCACACGCTCACACACGCCCCATGGAGGCCCCCAGGGTGGAGGCAGGTGGCTGGACCTGTGGCAGAGGCTCTGCGCGGGGGCAGAGGATGGCCGGGCATGACCCCGAGGGGGTACCCACCTCAAGTCCCCGCCACTGAGCCTCTGAGGTTGCGTGGGCCCAATTGCTCTATTCCCAGGCCTCGCAGGGCTGGGCTGGGCTGCCAGTTCCCGGCCTTGTGGCTGCTCACCGCTGTCTGGAACCACCGTGGGCACGATTGCTCTATTGCCAGCCCCAGCCGAGGGCTGGGCTGGCTCCCACCCAAGGCCGCCCAGAACCAACCACTGGTGTGATCACTCTATTCCCGGGCCCAGGCTGCAGGGCTGGGGCCTGGGCAGCCAGCTCCCGGCCCTGCTGCCAACCGCCACTGCCCTGAATCGACTTCCAGGGCACACACAGGAGGAGGCCAGGCCTCCACCTATGCGTGGGCCAGCGCGATCTCTCTATTCCCAGCCCCATCTCTCTATTGCTAGCCGCGCTGCAGAACCTGGGGCCTGGGCAGCTGCTCGGCCCTACAGCCGCCGCCACTGTCCGGAACCGACCGCCAAAGCACGCAAGGGCGCCCTTGCATACGCCGCCTGCCCGATTGCTCCATTGCCAACCTGGGCCTCCGCCATCTTGGCTGGGCTAATTTGCATACCATTGTTCTGATTGGCTGTTGGGCGTCCCGAAGAAACGGTTAATTTTACTATTTCGCTTTTATTAGTTTAGATAAGTTAATTCATTAACTAATGTATTCACTTGTATTCCAACAAATATTTAATTGAGTACCTTCTATGTGGTAGGCAGTGTGAAAGAAATGGTGGACAAAAAGATGTTTTCCCTACTTTCAACTAGTTTAGATAGTGGAGGGATAAACATTAATCTAGTAATCACATCTTTGATGAGTACCACAAAAGAAATACTCATGGTGCTGTGAATTGTGTAATGGCAATTCTAATAGTGTAGGTAGTTAGAAAAAACCTTCCTAGGAGTGGTAAATAAGAAAATGCTAAAGGATGAGAAGTTGTCTTCCAATAGGTTAAAGGAATGGGAATCAGAGGGTTGATAAAAAGAAGAGCAGGGCCCTAACTGGTTTGGCTCAGTGGATAGAGCGTCAGCCTACAGACTCAAGGGTCCCAGGTTCGATTCAAGTCAAGGGCATGTACCTTAGTTGAGGGCACATACCCAGGGGGGAGTGTGCAGGAAGCAGCTGATTGACGTTTCTCTCTCATCGATGTTTCTAACTCTCTGTCCCTATCCCTTCCTCTCTGTAAAAAATCAATAAAATATTTTTTAAAAAAAGAAGTGCAGGTATGAAAATCCTTGACAAGGAAGACAGGTAGAGAACTCAAGAGAAAGAAAGTGGTGATCACTCGGCAGCACATATACTAAAATTGGAATGACACAGAGAAGATTAGCATGGCCCCTGTGCAAAGATGACATGCAAATTTGTGAAGCGTTCCATTTTTAAGAGAGAGAGAGAGAGAGAGAAAGAGAGAGAGGAGGTGAATGTGGTGTAAGATGAAACTGGAAATGTAGATAGAGGTCAGACCAGGCAGGTGGTGATACGATGAATTAGGATGTGCATAATGTCACTTTGAATGCAGGCTGGAGAATGGATTAGAAGGAGATATAGATTCTTGGAGATCAATTACAATGCTATTCATGCAACTCTTGAGAACATATTATGTACCAGGAACTGTTGCTAGGTGCTGGAAATATATTGCTGAACAAGATCAACAATGCTCTTAGAGGGGAAAACAAGATGGTGGCATAGGGTAGACACCGTATATGCAGCTGTGAACAACTATTTCAGAAAAACCACGAAAAGAACATACGGACACCACTTGCACCCACAGGAAGGCTGGCTGAGTGAAAATCCTACAACTAGAGAAGAGTCTGAGACTCAGAGGAGTGGCGGAAGCAAAGTACAGAGGTACGGAGGCGCGCGCACGGGGCTCGGGAAAGGGCTGGCGCCGGGGGACGCGGTTCTTTTCCAAAACAGAGAGAGCCACAAGCTCCCAGCGGCTCTGAACTCCAGTTCCAGGCGAGTTTCTGAGGTCCCACAGACACCCAGAGAAGGGGGACTGACTGGCACCGGGAGGAAATTCAAAGCGGATTTCTCTCAGCGTTGCTTACAGCAATTACACGGGACACAGAGACCTGGTGTCTCTCAGCGCAAGGCTGAGAAGCGCCATAGCTATTTTCTCCGCCCCGCCCGGCAAACTCCCCAAGGCCCCGCCCCTCCCAAGTGCGTCAGAGGCTTCTGCAGCAACACCTCCTTAAAGATACAGGAGCCAGCCTCACCCAGTGGCCAGAGAGGGACTAATCTAAACAAAACAGATCCACAAGGAACACACTCGGGGCAGATGCAGTGAGCATAAAAGCTCCACTGAAACAACTCTTGCCCCATAAGGGTGTCT
>PVJC01028460.1:7990-22637 GCA_004026665.1 Murina feae
TCTCCCTCCCTCTCCCCATCCCTCCCCCTACCCCTCTCCCTCTCCCTCCCCCTCCCCCTCTCTGAGATCAATCAAAATATATTTTTTAAAAAAGCAGTGCATACAATTTAAAAAACAAAATCCCAGGCATGTGCCTCCTGTGATTGCCAGCTCACCTGACTCAATATTGTGCAGAGAGGAACTAGATAGTGGCTAGAAAAAAAAAGTTTCTTTCTGCCACTGCTACCTAAGCCCATCCTTCGTAAGCTCAGTATAAGTAATCTTTATGTCAGCAGGAGATTCAATTCCAAGGATTGGTTTGTGGGATTGAATCCTACTTTTTGGTTTTAGTATATAGTGTTCTTCGTCTTTCTCTCTTCTTTGTCAGCAATGGCTAATTAACGAACATATCTTGATGGAGCCCATCAGGCAAAACCAGAGAGTCACGCTGGAGAACCTCAGACATGTGAATTTCATTACATGCTGAAGAGGCTGCATTGAATCAGGAATAAAGGGTTGAGGTTAGAATATTTTAACAGCTTCAGATGTTTGCTGTGGCCAACTAGAATGAAAGGGTTGGTTGTTTTGTGTTTTGTTTTTCCTGCATCAAATTTCTCTATAACAGAAAATATTACTGTAACAGAAAAGTTCCCGTGAGTAGAAAGAGGCATTGGACTTTAATGATGCAATTTCTTCTTGTGTTGTTTTGCAAGTGTTCCACATTTGTGTGTCTTTCTTCATCAGTAAGTTTGAAGATGAGAGAAAAGTAGGGACTGTTTATTTACCATCAGTCCTTTGTACTTTGAGAGAGCTTAATATACTCTTTTTTAAATGGAGGTACAATTGACATATAACATTATATTAGTTTCAGGTGTTCAGCATAATGGCTCAATATTTGTACATATTGAAAAATAATCACCACAACAAGTCTAGTTAATGTCAACTTGTGTAGTTACAAGTTTTTTTTTGTGATAACTTTTAAGACCAACTCCCTAAGCAAAATATTCTATATAATAAAAGCCCACCGACTGAATGGTAAAACAACCAGAATGACTGGTGGACTACATGCTATGACGTGCACTGACCACCAGGGGGCAGACGCTCAATGCAGGAGCTGCCCCATGGTGGTCAGTGCGTTTCCACAGTGGGAGCACTGCTAAGCTGACCAGGATGAGTGGTTGCTCCCTCTGCGAATCCCAGGCCAATGGCAGGAATCTGGCCTGTGATTGTTGCCTCCTTGCCCCAGTCTCCTCCTCCTTGCTCCCTACCACCTCCTGATGCCTGCAGGTCAGGCAGCACTGCTGCCACCACCACCGCTGGGCTCGCAGAGCTGACCCCAGAGTCTGAGAGGCGGGTTTATGGCTGCTGGGGGACTGAGGTCTACTCCATCACCTCTTAGTGCTATTGACTCTGGGCCTAGCCCGGACTGGGTCCCCTGGAGAGGCGAGTGCTCTGGCTCTATGGAAGATGATGGACCAGGAAGCAGCCGTTCAGAGGGTGGGTGCGCAGCAACTCGGCTGACTAGGATGAGCAGCGTTCCCACAGTGGGCCGATCCCCACAGGCCATACCCCCCACCAGTGCATGAATCCTGTGCACCAGGTGCCTCTCTCTCTCTCTCTCTCTCTCTCTCTCTCTCTCTCTCTATATATATATATATATATATATATATATATATATATATATATATATATATAACAGTATTAATAACTATAGTCAGTATATTGTATATTAATTACAACCCCTGATTTTATAGCTGGAGGTGTGTATATTTAACTTCATTCATTGTCCTCCACCTCTATTAACCATTATTTTGTTTCTGTATCTATGAGCTCAGTTTCTGTTGTTTTTAGATTTTCCATATACATGATATCATAGAATATTTGTGTTTCTCTGTGTCTTATTTTATTTAGCCTAATGCCATGTTGCAAATGGCAAGATCTTAATTTTTTTTAGTGGTTGAATACTATAGCATTGTGTCTATACAAGCACATTTTCTTTATTATCCATTGCTGGACACAGAGTTGTTTCCATGTCTTGGCTATTGTAAATAATGCTGCAATGAATGCAGGGGCGCATATATCCTTTCATGTTAGTGTTTTTATTTTTTTTATAAACACACAGAAATAAAATAACTGGATAATGTGGTAATTCTATTTTGAATATTTGAGGAGCCTCTGTAGTATTTTTTCACAGTCAGTGGCTGCACCCATTTACATTCTGGCCAACAATGTACAAGGATTCCCTTTTCTCCACAGCCTCAGAACACTATTTTTTTTCTCCTTTGATAGTGGCTATTCCAACATTATGGTTGTGATTTGCATATTGTATGATTAGTCATGTTGAGTACCTCCCTAAGTCCCTGTTGGTCATCTGTATGACTTCTTAGGAAAAATGTCTATTTAGATTCTCTGCCCATTTTAAGAAGCAATTGTTTGTGTGTGTGTGTGTGTGTGTGTGTGTGTGTGTGTGTGTGTGTGTGTTTATTTTGAACTAGGGGCCTGGTGCACAAAAATTTGTGCACTCGGTGGGGAGGGGATCCTTCAGCCTGGCCTGTGCCCTCTCGCACTCTGGGACCCCTCTGGGGATGTCCACCTGCTGGTATGCCTGGCCAGCCTGGGTGAGGGGCCAATGTCTGTTTGCAGGCTGGCCAAGCTCCCCAGTGGGAACCCTCACCCCATGGGGGTGTGGCCAGCCTGGGTGAGGGGCTGAGGGCAGTTTTCAGACTGGCCACAGCCCCTTCAGGATTCAGGTCCCTACTGGGGTGCCTGGTCAGCCTGGGAGAGGGGCTGAGGGCTGTTTTTAGGCCGCCCACAGCTCCCATTGACCCTTGGGGCCATCTGCCTGGGAAGCCATCGGGTGGCCAAGGCACACGTGGGGAGGCTTAAGTCCTCCCCGTGTGTGCCTGTGGCCACCTGATGGCTTCCCAGGATGGAGCCTTGGGGCCGGCCGGCTGGTCTCGCCCCCAGCTTCTGCCTGGGAAGCGATCGGGTAGCTGGGGCACACGCGGGGAGCCCGGGAGGCCCGTATGTGTGCACGGAAATGATCGATTCCAGGCTGCAGCCTCTTCCCGCCCTGCTTCTCTGCCCATGGCTTTAGCCACTGGTTTGCTCTTCCCATCCTGTGCTTCAGCTGGATCCTGTGTGTGGCTTCTCCTGGGCTGCGGCCTCCACCATCTTGGCTAGTCTAATTTGCATATAGTCCCTCTGATTGGCTGGTGGGCGTGGCTTACCCGTCCCAAATAGATGGTTAATTTTAATATTATGCTTTTATTAGTTTAGATTGTATGAGTTATTATTATTTTGTATACTAACCCTTCTCAGATACATAATTTGCAAATATTTTCTCCAATTCCATAGGTTTCCTTATTTTGTTGTTTTCCTTTGCATGCAGAGCTTCTTAGTGTGAAGTAGTCCCACTAGTCAGTTTTTGCTTTTGTTACATTTGCTTTTGGTTTGAAATCCAAACATTCATTGCCAAGACCAAAGTCGAGGAGCTGACCATCTATGTTTTCTTCTAAGAGTTCATGGTTTCAGGAGTTATATTCCAGTCTTTAACCCATTTTGAGTTAATTTTTGCATATTGTGTAACATAGTGGTCAGTTTCTTTTCTTTTCTGTTTTTGTTTTTTTTTGTTTTTTTTTTTTTTGTATGTGGATGTTCAGTTTCTCAATACCATTTATTGAAGAGACTTTATTCACTGTATAGTTTTGGATCTTTTGTCATAATTTAATTGACCATATATGTATGGATTCATTTCTGAATATATTCTTAATAGCTAAAATTTGTTTAATATTTAACTTAAACTATTTTAATTTCTAACTTCTTACTTAAGTACTGATAGGTGCTCTTACAGCACACTGTAACTGTGATTCTTATAAAATGCTATATCTGCTTTATAAATAAGTAGGTATAGAGCATGTCTGGGCTTCTGGGTGGGGAAGGAGTCTGTTTGTTTTTAATCTCCACCCTAGGATATGCTTTTTAATTGATTTTTAGAAAGAGAGGAAGAGGGAGGGGGAGGAAGAGGAGTAGAAATAAGAGTGAGAAGGAAAGACACATCTATGTGAGAGATAAACATCGATCAGTTGCCTCCCATATGTGCCCAGACCAGGGTTGAACCTGCAACCTGGATATGTGCCCTGACTGGGAATTGAACTTGTGACCCTTAGATGGAGGAGATGACACTCCAACTACCTGAGCCACACTGACCAGGACTGGGCTTCTGAAATTTGTATCTGCAGACCATGTTTGCTTTCCTAATTTTGTAGGATAGTCAATAGTAGGACAATTCTAGAATCGGAAGCCAACTCATGCTTTTTATGGCATAGGCAGAAAGCCCTGCAATCTGAAATAAAAATAATAATATTGGTTGAGACAATGCTCAGCCATCAGACAGAAGAAGTGTGTGTGGGTCCTAGAGTGTGCATACCTTTCTTCCTCCTACAGAGTCCAGCTTGCTACCTGGTCTTGTCTGGCTCTCTCATTTCCTTCCTTAGACTTGATCTTGTCACTGTGTCTGCTCTGGCTCTGCTATGATCTGAATTTTATGTCTCCTTCAAATTCACAGTTTGAGATCCTAATGCCCAATGTGATAGTATTGGGTAGAATAGTACTTAGGTCATGGAAGTGAATCTTGGTTAGCAATAGCAGGCTTCTGGTCCTATGCTTTCAGTGTTTCCCCTGTGTCTGCTCTCATTTGGAACACAGGCACTCCGTTCTCCTGTATAGGCTAGACACTTATCTAAGGTGGAAATTCAAATATGTTATTGAATGATATAAGTTGGTCATTTGATGGTTGTCTTTTCTATTGCACTTACCATGTGTTTGTAAATTCTAAGACTCAAAAGGAGTCAACATAAGATTCTAGCATCTCTATTACCTAAAATGCAGCTTCTATGAGCACAGCGGCTATGGATACTCTGCAAGGTGTGTAGAGCAACATGAATTAACTGGTGCTTATAGACGCTTTTTAATGCTTAAGATAAAATATGTGGTCAGGTGGTGAATAATAAATTTCAAGACTGAAAACTAGAGAGGAAAATATAGAATTACACTTACAAATTGAAAAAAAGATATCAAAGGAATACAGAATAAAATTTATCCCAGAGAAGAAAAGCAAAAAAGTTAGAGTGCAAAAATAAGCCACAAAAGCATATAGAATATCATGTGGGATAATTACACACAGACATGGCCAGGAGCTATCAGATGCCCTAAGTGGACAATGCAATAAGTGGACATTATGAGGAAATACTACTAATGTGCTGAGGCCCACTTAGGGATCACAGGCTTTCATTTATGTTTGGGGCTTCAGGTCTTCCAGCTTCTATAGCATTCTGCCCTAGTTCTTTTATGGGATTTTAGTTACATATTTCCTTATCTGTGTCCCCTTCTAAAAATGTTTGTAGGGGGTCGTATTTGCATCACATTTGTCTCTGTATTGCCGGCATATAGCACAATGTCTAGAGCACCAAAATAAAGATTAAAAATAAAGCTAAGTAAATGAAAGAATATGTGGAAGAAAAAATTAGTGAATTAATAAATACTCTTAAGAAATTGGGAAACTCAGAATGGAGGTTAGTAGCTTATTGATAGCAGCCTCCTAATTGCTCTTGAGATTTTCTTTGTACATCTGTCTGTTGGTTGTCCATAGCCTGCCATGAATTACTTACATTCATTCAAACTTGCTTCCTTATTGGCTAGCATAAAATATTTGTCCTCATCACAGACAATTATAAAGGTATTGGATCTAGGTCTTAGGAGAAAAATATTTTTCAAAGCTCTGCAAAAATTAATTTCTTTCTCTAAAAGTCTGCACAGGAGCAGTCATAACAAATTGAAAATAGTGTCTCAACAGAAGTTAATATACATTATGATTTTAGTTACTATATAAAATTTATATGTATGGGAGAATGAGAGAGAAGGCAATACGCTAACCTAGGAACAATGGTAGCTCTGAGGTGGTGGAATTGTGGGTAATTTTTATGCTCTCTACCGTAAGCGCACATTCTTCATGATCAATTGCTTTGCACTTTAAAGTTATTCTTAAAATTAACTATCATTGAATTATAAACTATGTGGTGCCTGCTGACTACATGAAAACTGGCTTATAAAGTAAATGAGTGATCCAAATGATATTACAGTGTAGTCTGCACAAATAAGAGACTTCCTCGTGGAAGTGAGTTCATGCCTTAATGGGAAGGCAGGTGAGACCTCCAAATGCAGACACATTTATTTGGTCTGCACAACATGGACCGATTCAAGCAAGACTTGTTTGTTTGCTTGAATCTGGTCTGACATTTCAAGCTTGTAAGATGCCACACACATAATAAAAATCCTTTTTCTCGTTTCTCTTGAAAGTTGAATGTGTGGCGATACCTAATGTATTCTTTGTGCACGGCAACAACAGTCTGGAACTCTTAAATACCACCAGTTGGTTATTGGTTCTACATGTTTGGTTTTTCCCCTTTATCTAGCTCACTATACTTTTTTTTTTCTTTTTGCCTACCTGAGTCACAAGAGGTCTCTGATGTTGTTGACACTGTTCTAGTTGTTTTTCTTCAAATGGTGAAACAGAATTTTGTGGGAAATAGAGATTGGTTTAGCTTTGCTCTTTTTATATGCTCTTTTGTGAATTTTGTGCATAGAGAAGGAAGAAGAAGAGAGGGATGTTGATCTATAATATTTAACCAAAAATAAATTATGAAATGTATTACTGTTTCCTTAGGGTTGAGTGTATATAAGAATTTGGAATTCCACATCAGCCTGAAAGAGTAGGCTGCAGAATCAGTAGACTTTGTAAGTGGCTGAAATTTTAGCAACGAAGTAATTTTTCTGAAACTAATCTGCATTTTTCTAAGGCAAAAGTGACAAATAGGGATGATTTATGAAATGGCTCTTACTACTTAGAGGTTCAGTTTGGCTGAAACAGGTTACACATAACTATTAAAGACGTATATTTCAGTTATGCCAGATTACAAATGAAAGAATCTTTCCCAATGGCAAAGATGGATTGACCAGGGAGTAACTTGAACTTTCCCTGAGCGCTCTCAAGAATAACTCTCTCCTCCAGGGAGTGGGAGTGAAAGAGGAGATGGAGAAGACAGGACAAAATTAATGACCTCTGCAACTCCCACATGTGTATGACTCAATTTTCTCTAATATTTGGAGAAAGAAAAATACAGGTGAGATGAAAACAGCCAACATGTGTGTCTCTTCTATCTGGGGTGTTCATCCTCCATGAATCCCCAAAGCTACTGGCATTGCAACATGGGCAACTAGAGCCACAGCCTGAACTGCAGTGAGAATCTAAGACCTCGCCTTGGGTGTGTCTTGTCAAAAGCAAGGTAGCCATGTTCCAACTGGCCTCTGTCCTCAAGCTCAAAGAAGGAAAGGAAAATCTCTTTATTTTTATCATGTCGATATGTTCAGAGGTTTTCCATTCCATTTCAACTTTCGGTTAACGTGCATTTATTTATTGTTTTCAGCTCCTTTGTATATGTCATGAGCAGTAGGTCTCCTCCCATGTGCAAATCTGGCACATCAGACCACAATTTGCACTGTCAGCTCCTATGAGCGAAATCTATTGCACTTGCCGAGCTGCCCCGCTTTTGCCTTTGTAGCAACTTTTAGACCACAATAACCATCATCAGTTTAAAGCCGGCAGATCCATTACATTTCCTCTGTTCCTACAGCCCCACATTAAGCTAATATTATCTATTTCCCAAGTGAAAAGAGTCCTTCCAGTCCTATCAATTATTAATTCCTTGCTTGCAGCTAATGTTTTCTTTGAATTATTTAATGCATCTTCATTTATCAATAAACATAAAATGTTAAACAAAGAATACTGATGAAGGGCATTATTTAAGCTATAACATTTTATGAGATTATTTCAAGCGCCTTTTCTGATTTATTAACACAATATATTTTATAATTATTTTTCCATTTCTAAAAAAAAAAATTATTCTGGGTATCATCTAGAGGTTTGGAGATTTTGTGAGTGCCCTCTTCAACTTCTGTTGTGGTTGTGACAAGGTTCTTTTAAGATATTCCTACGTGTGTGTACATATCTGTGTTCTTCCTTCTCTCTGTGTAGACACATACACAGATGTGGAGGTATAAAAGCACAATAGTTTTTTTGTTTACTAGTACATGTTTGTTATCTCTGATCTTATTCTTCAAATTTTAAAGACACCATTAAGTTTAATTTTTGTGTGTGAATTCTATAGCATTATATTCATATGGGTTTAAAAACAATATGTACAAATGTAGGCAGCTAGGCAAAAAACAATATAATTTTAAAGATACAATTTTATAAAATAGTCAAATTAATAACAAACTTGTCTACTATTTGTTTTTACTTTTCTTTTTAAATCTTGGCAGTAACATCCATATATGTGCGTGGTTGTGCACGTGGACACACACACACACACACACACACAGACATCAATCCTGCTTACCTATACTAGTATTCTTTTTTGCGTCCAAGTTTTGTAACCCAAAATAAAATATGGGCTATGGCAAAGTTCAGCTATAATTAAGTACATTTTATCCTGTCACCTCATGAATTAGCAGGAAACTGAGTATTCTGAAATAGAGATTCCAGATATGCCAAACTCAGAAAATTAAGTCCTGTGCATACTTGAAAAATAAAGGAAAGTTAAGGTATTTAATATAATCATCCAATCCATGTCAGTCACCCCTTGGCCTTATAACTGACATTTATTTTTAAAACAGTGGCATCCTTCAGACACTATAGTATTGGTATCAATGGATTTAGTCAGTTATTTCTCAGAGTTAGAGGGATCTGAATTCTCTGCTGGATTATTATCCAAGAATAATCTCCATAGCTTATAATAATGATCTAGATAAAACATAGATGTATTTTATTTATTTTTTAAAATATATTTTATTGATTTTTACAGAGAGGAAGGGAAAGGGATAGAGAGAATTAGAAACATCGATGAGAGAGAAACATCCATCAGCTGCCTCCTGCACACCCCGCACTGAGGATGTGCTCACAACCCAGGTACATTCCCCTGACCAGAATCAAACCTGGGACACTTGAGTCCATAGGCCGTTGCTCTATCCACTGAGCCAAACCGGTTAGAGCCATAGATGTATTTTAATGAGACACAAAATTATCTTACATTTTCAACAATAAGCTTTGAAATATCCAAGGTTGTTTAATTCATGAAACTCAAACAATTCACCATATACTATCCCAGCAATACAGTTCGAAGTAGGCAAAGACCTTGGAAGTCATGGAACCTAAGCCTTATTCTATGAAAATGAAGAAACTGAGATCTAGGAATGTTATTAACTTGCCATGGTCATAAAGCTAGTAGCACTCACTAGTAAAGTTCATCAATAAATGTTAAGGTCGTGCCTCTTTGCTTTAGAGGATAGAAAACTATATATTCCAAATGCCATTTATGGTTTATCAAGAATGCTTTAGTTAAAATTCATCAATTTTTTATAAAGAGGCAACAGAGTTACCTCTTAATATAGTAAGGTTGTGATTATATAAAAAATATTTTGCAAACAAAAGTGTGTCAAAATTCAGGTATTATAAACAAATCACGTGGCCATCATGATAATCTCTAAGTTTTTAAATTATGTAACATAAGGTTCTATAAATTATTAAGTGACATAAACTCAGTATAAGCCCTAGGCAAATTATGAACTAAGGGAGAGAGAGTTCTTTTACGTCCTAATCTCTTCCTTTTAAATGGTGACTGATCTCTAACGCAATAGATGACAATGGCTTACACTTGTTACCTGGAGTTTAAGACATTTTAAATACCAAGTGTCAGGCACTTTAAATATGATGGTAAAATTATTCCAGCAACAACCATTTCATCCAGATTTATATTTTAAATTTCTGTTCTATAGATTAGCAAACCCACACTCAAAAAAGGTGAAATGATGTTCCTGAAATTGTCATAGAAAATTCTTAAAGGCCATATTTTTTAAACATAAACATTAAACTTTTCCATATGAAAGCCATGGAGAGGCACTGAAGAGATTTTTGTAGTTTTGTTTTTTAACAGTTTTATTAAGGTACTACAGACCCGATGCATGATGATGCAGGAAATCTTGCAAGGCGCTTGGCCCCCACTGCTGTGGTGGCCACACCTGCCTTGGCCCCCACTTTTGTGGCTTCATCCTAAAGGTCATCTGGAAGGACATCTGGTCTAATTAGCATATTATGCTTTTATTATTATAAATAATTGACATGCAACGAACACTCATGTTTTAAAGTGTGCAATTTGACTAAGTTTTGACATATGTACCTACTCATGCCATGAGCATCCTAATTAAAAAGGCTAACGTTATCATCACTATCCAAATAATGGGTGAATTTGGGGAGATGTGGCATTATAGCAATATTGAATTTTCCTGTCCATGAACAGGTATATTTCTCTATTTAATAGTTAATTCTCTAACTATGTGTAATTTCAGCAGTGTTTGGTCATTTGCAGGCTATAGGTCATGCATATCTGTTGTCAGATTTATCCCTAAAGAGTTCATATTTTTTATGTTATTGTAAATAGTGTTTTTTTTATAAATTTTAATTTCTAATTGTTGTTAATATAGAGAAATAAAATTGATTATTGAATATTAATTGTATAATCTATAACTTTGCAAAACTATTATTAGTTTCAGTTGCCTTTCTGTAGAATTCAGTGGATTTTCTAAATAGATGATTATGTTCTCTGTTAATAAAGGCTTTGGTTTTCTTGCCTTATTATACTAACTAGGAACCCCTAATGCAATGTGGAGCACAATGGTAAAAGACTCCTTGTCTTGTTCCTGGTGTTAGGGGAAACCATGTATCTTCTCACCATTATGTATGGTGTCCTTAGGGGTTTTTTTTGTTGTTGTTGCTTGTTTATTTTATAAATGCTGTGTATCCTGTTTAGGAATATACCTTCAATTTGTATTTTTCTTGGAGTTGTTGTGGGCTTCTTCTTTTTTTTTTTAATCATAAATGGGTATTGGATTTTGTCAAATGCTTTTTCAATGACTATTAAGGTGATCACATAGTTTTTTTGTTTGCTTGTTTACTGTTTTTTATTGTGTAAAATATTACAAAGAGTAGTACATATGTCTCCTTCCCCCCCCCCCGACCTTCCCCCAGCTTCCCCTATCTCCCAGTGTTTTGTGTCCATTGGTTATGCTTATATGCATGCATAAAAGTCCTTTGGTTGATCTCTTGCCCCAACTCCCCCACCCCAACCTTCCCCGGCCTTCCTGCTATAGTTTGACAATCTGTTTGATGCTGCTCTGCTTCTATATCTATTTTTGTTCATCAGTTTATAATGGTCTTTATTGTCCATAAATGAGTGATGTCATGTGGTATTTTTCTTTCATTGACTGGCTTATTTCACTTAGCATAATGCTCTCCAGTTCCATCCATGCTGTTGCAAATGGTAAGAATTCCTTTTTTTTTTTTTTTTTTTTACAGCAGCATAGTATTCCACATAGTACATCCATAGATGTACCACTATTTTCTAATCCATTCATCTGCTGATGGACACTTAGGCTATTTCCAAATCTCAGCTATGGTGAATTATGCTGCTATGAACATAGAGATGCATATATCCTTTCTGATTGGTGTTTCTGGTTTCTTGGGATATATTCCCAGAAGTGAGATCCCAAGGTTAAATGGGAGTTCCATTTTTAATTTTTTGAGTAAACTCCATACTGTCCTCCATAGTGGCTGCACCAGTCTGCATTCCCACCAGGAGTGCAGGAGAGTTCCTTTTTCTCCACATCCTCTCCAGCACTTGTCGTTTGTTGATTTGTTGATGATAGCCATTCTTACAGGTGTGAGATGGTGCCTCATTTTGTTTTGATTTGCATCTCTCAGATGATTACTGACTTTGAGCATGTTTTCATATGTCTCTTGGCTTTCTGAATGTCCCCCTTTGAAAAGTTTCTACTTAGATCCTTTGCCCATATTTTGTTTGGATTGTTTATTTTTGTTAAGTTGTATGAGTTCCCTATAAATGTTGGCGATTAAATCCTTATCAGTGATAACATTGGCAAATATGTTCTCCCATGTAGTGGGTTTTCTTGTTGTTTTGCTGATGGTTTCTTTTGCTGTGCAGAAGCTTTTTATTTTGATGTAGTCCCATTTGTTTATTTTCTCTTTAGTTTTCAATGCCCTAGGAGCTGTATTAGTGAAGAAATTGCTTTGGCATATGTCTGAGATTTTGTTGCCTTTGTATTCCTCTAGTATTTTTATGGTTTCTCATCTTACATTTAAATCCTTTATCCATTTTGAGTTTATTTTTGTGTATGGTATAAGTTGGTGGTCTAGTTTCATTTTTTTGGCATGAATCTGTCCAATTTTCCTAACACCATTTATTGAAGAGACTATCTTGACTCCATTGTATGTTCCTGCCTCCTTTATTAATTGAGCATATTGGTTCAGATCAATTTCTGGGTTCTCTATTCTATTCTATTGATCTATGTGTCTATTCTTGTGCCAGTACCAGGCCGTTTTGAGAACAGTGGTTTTGTAATACAGCTTGATATCTGGTATTGAGATCCCATCTACTTTGTTCTTCTTTCTCAGGATTGCTGCAGCTATTTGGGGTCTTTATTTATTCCAGATGAATTTTTGGAGAGTTCGTTCTAGGTCTGTGAAATATGCCATTAGTATTTTAATGGGGATTGCGTTGAATTTATAGATTGCTTTGGGTAGTATAGACATTTTAATGATATTGATTCTGCCAGTCCATGAACATGGTATGTTCTTCCATCTTTTTATGTTTTCCTCTATCTCTTTTTCAGTGTCCTGTAGTTTTCTGAGTAGAGGTCTTTTACCTCTTTAGTAAAGTTTATTCCTAGGTATCTTAATACTTGTGGTGTGATGGTAAATGGGATTGCCTTTTTAGTCTCTCTTTCTGTAAGTTCACTATTGGTGTATAGAAATGCCATAGATTTCTTGGTGTTAATTTTGTATCCTGCTACTTTGCTGAATTCATTTATTAAGTCTAATAATTTTTTGATGGAGTCTTTAGTGTTTTTTATGTACAATATCATGTCATCTGCGAATAAGACAGTTTTACTTCTTCTTTTCCAATTTGGGTGCCTTTTATTTCTTCTTCTTTTCTAATCCCAATGGCTAATACTTCCACTACTATGTTGAACAGGAGTGGTGAGAGTGAGCATCCCTGTCTTGTTCCTGTTCTAAGGGGAAATGGTTTTAGTTTTTGCCCATTAAGTATGAGGTTGGCTGTGGGTTTGTCATATATGGCTTTTATTATGTTGAGGTATGATCCTTCTATTCCCACCTTGCAGAGAGTTTTTATCAAAAATGGGTGTTAGATTTTGTCAAATGCTTTTTCTGCATCAATTTATATGACTATGTGGTTTTTATTTCTCAATTTGTTTATGTGATGTAACATGTTTATTGATTTTTGCATATTGTTCCATCCTTTCATCCCTGGGATAAATCCTACTTGGTCATGGTGTATGATCTGTTTGATGTACTGCTGAATTCGATTTGCTAGGATTTTATGGAGGATTTTGGCATCTATGTTCATGAGGGATATTGGCCTGTAATTCTCTTTCATTGTGTTGTCTTTGTCTGGTTTTGGTATTAGGGTAATGCTGGCTTCATAGAATGAGCTTCGAAGTGTTCCTTCCTCTTGAATTTTTTGGAATAGTCTGAGGAGGATAGGTTTTAGTTCTTCTTTGAATGTTTGGAAAAACTCCCCTGTGAAGCCACCTGGTCCCAGGCTTTTGTTCGCTAGAAGCTTTTTGATTACTGATTCAATTTTTTCCATAGTTATTGGCCTATTGAGATTTTTAGATTCTTCCTGATTGAGTTTTGGAAAGTTTTATTTTTCTAGGAATGTGTCCATTTCCTCCAGGTTGTCGAGTGTATTGGAATAGAGTTGTTCATAGTATTCTTTAACAATCCTTTGTATTTCTGTGGGGTCTATTGTTATTTCTCCTCTTTCATTTCTGATTTTGTTTATTTGGGTCCCTTCTCTTTGCTTCTTGGTGAGCTTGGCTAGGGGTTCATCAATCTTGTTTACCCTTTCAAAGAACCAGCTCTTGGTTTTGTTGATCTTTTGTAATTTTTTTGTCTCTATGTCTTTTCTTTCTGCTCTGATCTTTTTTTTAAATCTTTATAGTTCAAATTATTACAGTTGTTCCTCTTTCCCCCCATATCTCCCCTCCTCCCAGTTTCTACCCCACCATCTGCCCTTACCTCTACCCACTGTCCTTCTCCATAGGTGTATGATTTTTTCCAGTCTCTTCCCACACCCCCAACACCACTTTCCACCTGAGAAGTGTCAATCCACTCCTTTTCTATGCCCCTGATTCTATTCTATTCACCAGTTTATTCAGTTCATCAGATTTTTTTAATCACTTGATTTTTAGGTTCACTTGTTGATAGATATGTATTTGTTGTTTGTAATTTTTATCTTTACTTTTTCTTCTTCTTGCTCTTCTCAAAGGATACCTTTCAGCATTTCATATAATACTGGTTGGGTGGTGATGAACTCCTTTAGCTTTTTCTTGTCTGTGAAGATCTTTATCTGACCTTCAATTCTGAATGATAGCTTTGCTGGGTAAAGTAATCTTGGTTGTAGGTTCTTGCTATTCATCACTTTGAATATTTCTTGCCACTCCCTTCTGGCCTGCA
>PVJC01028461.1:0-22540 GCA_004026665.1 Murina feae
CTGCTTCCCTCAACTGCCTTACCAGCCTACTTGCCCCAACTGCCCCCCCCCCCAGCCCTCGCCAGCCTGATTGCCCCTAACTTGCCTCTGCCTCGGCCCCATCACCATGGCTTTGTCCAGAAGGTCTCCTGGTCTAATTAGCATATTGCCCTTTTATTAGTATAGACTAGAGGCCTGGTGCACGAAATTCATGCACAGGGAGGGGGAGGTGTCCCTTAGCCCAGCCTGCACCCTCTCCAATCTGGGACCCCTCGAGGGATATCCAACTGACCCTTTAGGCCCAATCCCAGTAAATGGGCAGTTGGACATCCCTCATAATCCAGGACTGCTAGCTTGCCTGCCTGCCTGATTGCCCCTGTTTCTGCTTGCCAGCCTGATCACCCCTTAACCAAGCCCCTGACAGCCTGATAGATGCCTAACTGCTCCCCTGCCGGCCCAGTTGCCCCTAACTGCCCTCCCCTGCTAGCCTGCTCATCCCTAACTGCCCTCCCCTGCAGGCCTGGTCACCCCTAACTGTCCTCCCCTGCAGGCTTGGTCACCCCAACTGTCCTCCCCTGCTGGCCATCTTGTGGGCATCCATCTTTAGGGGCAGCCATCTTGTGTGTTGGAGTGATGGCCAATTTGCATATTATCTCTTTATTTGATAGGAGTTATCTGCTTTATCAAAATCTGAGTATACTATACTATTTAGCAGTCTGCTGACCTCTTTTAAAATTTTATTCCATTTTTTATGATATAATATAAACAATATAACCCATAAGTTATTCTTGCCAAAATGTTAAGATTCGTTTATACATATATTTATTGATTTCAGAGCGGGAGAGAGAGATAGGAATATCAATGATGAGTGAGAATCACTTATTGGCTGACTCCTGCATGCCCCACACTAGGGATTGAGCCTGCAACCCAGGCATGTGCCTTGACCAAGAATTGAACTGTGACTTCCTGTTTCATAGAACGATGCTCACCGACTGAGCCACACCAGCTGGCTTAACTGATTCTAATGAAACATTTAGAAGCAGTCTTTAGTTTAATTGGAAATATAGAGGATAGAGGTATATTTAAACAACATTTTTAGAGAAAACATCTAGCATGTGGAGCATTCTAGAAGAAAACTGGCTGGACTCTTCAAAAAGTCAAGGACATTCTTTTTAAAAGGGGTTTTTCTAGTTTAGAAGAGAGAAGGAGACAACCAACTACAACATGTGAACCTTAAATTAATTTTTGTTTAAAAAAATTGACACTGAGCACACTATTTTCTTAAACTGGTATTTTCTTGATAGTAAAGCTTTATCTGTGAAGAAGGGATATGTTGATTTACCTTATGGTGCAAGCTCCTTATCTGGTAGATTGACCTTCTGAATAGCAGTGGCTACAGGATGATTCGGGAAAAATCCAAAATGAAACACAAAGTGACAAAAGGACAGAACATACAGAAAGGAAGGGAAGAGATTTAGGGGATAAAGTAAGGTGTAATTTACAAATAGAAAGTAAATAAACAGTCCTGAACTTTAGGGTATCCCAAAAAAATGCATAAACACACTTTTAATAATTATAAAAGCAGTGTTTATTAAAATACATTTCATTTTCAAAATAGAGCTATTAGCTGTTAAAGTGTGTATACTTTTTGGGGGACACCCTTATTAAAGCAGTGCTTCTCAAAGTATTTGTTAATGCCAATACATTTGTAAAATACAGTAAAAATTTCATAACTGTCAAATTACTTAAACACTAACTTCATTTTCTCTACTTTTAATAGATTGGTACAAATGATTCATAAAAACAGCACTGGTCCACAGAACATACTTTAAGTAGCATACTATTAAAGAAATAGAATTCATAATTAAGATCCTTCTTTACTAAGAAAATTCTAGGCAGGCCCATGTGAATTTACAGGTAAATTTTACAAATTCTTAAAGAAGAAATAAATATACAAACTATTATAGAAAAGAAGGAAATACTCCTCAATTCTTTGTAAGAGGCCAGTTTAACCTTGATACCAAAACTTGACAAAGACAATGAAAACAAATTAGGGCATTCTCTTGTGAAAGTAGATACAAAAATATCTTCAACAAAATACTGGCAAAACAAATCAGGAGTATATCATGGCTATTTAGTTTTACTTCAGGAATGTAGGTTGGCTTTAACATTTGAGAATTAATGTATTTCATCATATCCTATATAATAAAAGCCCAGTAATCAAATGATGGAATGTCCAGAATGACTGGTCGACCAGTCACTAAGATGCGCACTCACCACTAGGGGGCAGATGCTTAACACAGGAGCTGCCCCCTGGTGGTCAGTGTGCTCCCTCAGTGGGAATGCCTCGTAGCTGACCAGGATGAGTGGCTGCTCTCTGCAGCAAGAGCAGCTGCTCAGAGGGCGAGTCCACAGCCGCTCAGCTAACCTGGATGGGCTGTTGCTCCTGCTGCAGCCACTCAGCTGACCTGGATGAGCAAAGCTCCAACAGCGGGCTAATCCCCACAGGCCATACTCCCACCAGTGTATGAATGCCATGCAACAGGCCTTTAGTTAAGAGGATAAAGGAGAAAAGTCATAACCATCTTCATAGATGGTGAGAAATTATTCAATAAAATTCAATGTTTATTAGTGGTAAAAACTTTTAACAAACAAATAGAAAATACTAAATTTACAACAAACCTACAGCAAACATCTAATCTAATAAAAGAATTGTGTCACTCTGCTATATCCCAAGCCATGCCCACCAGCCAATCAGAGCAACTATATGCAAATTAACCCAACCAAGATGGCTGCCAGCAGCCACAGAGCTAGAGCAAACAGGCTTTGTTGCCTCAGTGATGGAGGAAGCTGCCTGCCTAGGCTGGTTGTGGCCTCTGCTCAAAGCAACAAAGTTTCAATTATAGAAGATAAATAAACCCCAGATACCTCCTTCCAGCCAGCCTTACTGGGAGCTTGGGTAGCTGGTGGCCAGCCTGCAAACAGCCATCATCCCCTCACTAAGGATGGCCTCACCCAGGCTGGCCAGGCACCCCAGCAGGGACCCCCACCCTGAAGGGGCTGTGGCCAACCTGCAAATAGCCATCAGCCATTCACCCAGGCTAGCAAGGCACCCCAGCAGGGACCCCTACCCTGAAGGGAGTGGCCAGTCTGAAAGCGGCCCTCAGCCATTCACCCAGGCTGGCCAGGAACCCCAGAGGGACCCCCACCCTGATCCGGGACACCCTTCAGGGCAAACCAGCTGACCCCCACCCATGCACCAGGCCTCTAACCTATATAATAAAAGGGTAATATGCATATTGACCCTAACAGCAGAATGACTGGGAATGACTGGTCACTATGATACACATTGACCACCAGGGGGCAGACGCTCAATGCAGGAACTGCCCCTGGTGGTCAGTGCACTCCCACAGGGGGAGCTCTGCTCAGCCACAAGCCAGGCTAATGGCTGCCAGTACAGCGGTGGTGGTGGGAGCCTCCTCAGCAGCACTAAGAATGTCGGACTGCAGCTTTGGCCTGCTTCCCGCTGGCAAGTGGACATCCCCCGAGAACTCCTGGGCTGCCAGAGGAATGTCTGACTTCCAGCTTAGGCCCGATTGCCTGGAGAGCAAGCCTAAGCCAGCAGGTGGACATCCCCCAAGGGTTCCCAGACTGCAAGAGGGCACAGGCCAGGCTGAGGGACCACCCCCACCCCACCCCTGAGTGCACAAATTTTTGTGCCCTGGGCCTCTAGTAATACATAATGATGACCTATTGAAAACGTTCCTTTATCACTTGTCAAGATTATACTGCATGTCCTATATGCAAAACCTTAATAATCAAAGCTGTAAGGATTGAAAAATAAGTAATATGCCTGTCAATATTCACATACATTCATACACTATGACTAGAAATCTTAAGAATCTAGAAAATCCAAGAGAAGAATCCAAAACAAGGTTGCTGGATACAGGGACCATATTTTTTAAATCAATTATTTCTGCATAACAGTAACAGTGAAATTTTAGAAAGACATCATGTACCAAAAAATAAATAGGAATAAATAAATCTAAAGGAAGATCTCCATATAATAGGCTATAAAACATTACTGAGAGTCCATAAAGTTATTTTTAAAAACCACTTTTGAGAAAAATCTTTAAAAGACCTAAGTAGCCTTGCCTGGTTTGCT
The DNA here is from genome assembly GCA_004026665.1 of Murina feae. Classification (NCBI taxonomy): domain Eukaryota; kingdom Metazoa; phylum Chordata; class Mammalia; order Chiroptera; family Vespertilionidae; genus Murina; species Murina feae. The sequence continues at coordinate 4,145 of PVJC01028461.1, forward strand.
TCAGTAGATATAGCGTCAGCCTGTGAACTGAAGGGTCCTGGGTTTGATTCCAGTCAAGGGCACATGCCCAGGTTGCAGGCTCGATCCCAGTAGGGGGTTTGCAGGAGGCAGCCAATCAATGATTCTCATCATTGATGCTTCTCTCTCTCCCCTCTTTCTTCCTCTCTGAAATCAATCAAAATATATTTTTAAATATTTTTTAAAAGCTAAATAAATGGAACATATTGTATTAGTGGGTTGAAACTCTCAGTATTATAAAGACATTGATGACCTCAAATTAACCTGTAGATTCAATGTAATCCCAAAGAGAATCTCAGTATGGTTTGGGGCGGGGGGAGTGGGATACAGAACGTCAAGTTCTGATTCTAAAGTATACAGGGAAATTAAACGGATTAAATGGCCAAGACACATTTTTTTTTTTAATCTTCACCTGAGGATATATTTTTCATTGACTCTAGAGAGAGAGGAAGGGAGAGGGTCAGAGAGAAAGAAACAGATGTGAGAGAGAAACTTGATTGGTTGCCTCCCGCACATACCCTGACCAGGGATTGAACCCTCCACTCTGCAGTGCATGGGACGACACTCCAACCAACTAAGCCATACCAGCCAGGGTGAGCCAAGACCTCTTGAATATGAAGAACATTGTGGGAGGACTTGTTTTATTGGACATTAAAATCTCTTATAAAACTGTAGTAATTATGATAGTGTCACTTAGGTACAAGTATGGACAATATCTAGCAACCAGCCCTGAGAAAATGGACAAGAGTCTTAAAAAGAAAGTACAGATTGAAGATAGTACAAATAATGGCAGCCTAAGTGAACAAGAAAATAAAGCTGTTTGGCTATCTTATCTTAGGCACTAAGATTCTAAGCAACTGGATATTAGAGACTATTTCTTACTCTTAACGTATCTTCAGTAGAATCTCATAACACTAGATATTGGAGGTGTTTAATAGTGCATTTGTATTGAACCTATTGTGTTTAAGTCACCATTTTGAATTTTGTTTGTTTTAGATCTGCTGATTTGGGTCCTACTTTATTGACAAGACCTGGACAACCAGCACTTTCCAGAGTACCCCCACCTATTCTTCCAAGGCCATCACACCAGACAGGGAGTAGCAGTGTGAACACTTTCCGACCTGCTTACAGTTCATTTTCTTCAGGATATGGTGCCTATGGAAATTCATATTATGGAAGCTATAGCCCTTATAGTTATGGATATAATGGGTTAAACTATAACCGCCTCCGTGTAGATGATCTTCCGCCTAGTAGATTTGTTCAACAAGCTGAAGAAAGCAGCAGAGGTGCATTTCAGTCCATCGAAAGTATTGTACATGCATTTGCCTCTGTCAGTATGATGATGGATGCTACCTTTTCAGCTGTGTATAACAGTTTTAGGGCTGTATTGGATGTAGCGAATCATTTTTCCCGATTAAAAATACACTTCACAAAGGTTTTTTCAGCTTTTGCATTAGTTAGGACTATAAGGTATCTTTACAGACGGTTACAGCACATGATAGGTTTAAGAAGAGGCTCTGAGAATGAGGACCTATGGACAGAAAGTGAAAGAACTGTGGCTTGCCTTAGTGCTGAAGACGGAGCGGCTAACTCAGCGAAATCTTGGCCAATATTCTTGTTCTTTGCTGTTATCCTTGGTGGTCCTTACCTCATCTGGAAACTGCTATCTACCCACAGTGATGAAATCACAGGTAAGAGTAAGAGAACACGCTCTGAAACCACATACCAGTCTCAAATTTCAAGAATAGATTTGTTACATTAACATTCTTTATATTTATTTATATTTAATATTTTTGATCCAGTTATATTTTTAGTTCAGAACTTCAGAACTGGAAAAGAATTATATAGCCAAAATGGGCTTGTTGATTTATTCATTGTTCCCTCAGTATAACAGTATACATTTCCCAATTACTATTTACAAGGTACTGAATTTGATGCTATGGGGTATACATAGAACATAATTCCCCTTTTTCTAACAGTTAATTGGCAGGGAGATGAGTAAGACACATATACAGGTAATTGTGATGAGGCAGAAAGTGTGTGGTAAGGAATAAGGACAGTTAGGGAAAGATAGGGTTTATTGACCCTTTTTTATATGAAAACACTACTAAGTATTTTGTATATTGTATCTCACTTAATTTTTACAGTAACCCTAAGAGATAGGAATTACCTTCATTTCACAAGGAACAAAACTAAAGTTCAAAGAAATCACTTATCCAAGGTCACATCTTTAATAAAGTAGGACTAGAAACAAACCTGGCCCATTTGACTGTTAAGTTCCTTCTCCACCAACTGGTTCTGAGTGCTACTCAATTTAGAAAAGCAGAGCTAGTTTTGGGGGGCAGCTATTAGCATCCCAGAAGTAGCATTTAAGTTAAATTTTTGAAGGACAGGTAACATTTCATCAGTTAGGTAAGGAAAAACAGACTGTGAAAGGCACATTCATCCATGGCACAGAATAGAGAACCCAGAAATGGACCCAAACCATTACACTCAGTATTTGACAAAGGAGGCAAGAGCATACATTGGAGTCAACAGTCTCTTCAACAAATGGTGTTGAGAAAATTGAAGATACATGCAAAAAAAAAAAAATGAAACTAGACCACCAACTTAACATCATACACAAGAATAAACTCAAAGTGGGTAAAAGGCTTAAATATAAGTCATGAAACCATAAAAATCCTAGAAGAAACTATAGGCAGCAAAATCTTAGACATCTCTTGTAGCAATATGTTTACAGATACATCTCCTAGGGCAAATGAAACTTGGGAGAAAATAAACAAATGGGACTACGTCAAAATAAAAGCCTTCTGCACAGCAAAAGAAACTTTCAACAAAATGAAAAGAGAGCCCACTGTATGGGAGAACATATTTGGCAATGATATATCTGATAAAGTGTTAATATCTAAAATATATAAAGGACTCATACAACTTAACAAAAGGAAGACGGTCTAATTTTAAAAATGGGCAAAGGACCTAAATAGACACTTTTCCAGGGAGGACATACAGATGGCCAAGAGTCATATGAAAAAATGCTCAAACCCACTGAATATCAGAGAGATGCAAATTAAACATCAATAAGGTATCACCTCACACCTGTCAGAATGGCTACCATCAACAAATGACAAGTGCTGGTGAGGATGTGGAGAAAAGGGAACCCTAGTACACTGCTGGTGGGAATGCAGACTGGTGCAGTCATCATGGAAAACAGTATGGAGTTTCCTCAAAAAATTAAATATGCATCTGCCATTTGACCCCGTGATCCTACTTCTAGGAATATATCCTAAGAAACCCGAAGCACCGATCAGAAAGAATATATGCATCCCCATGTTCATAGCAGCACAATTTACCATACCTAAAATCTGGAAACAGCCCAAGTGCTCATCAGTAGATGAATAAATTAAAAAAGTTGTACATTTATAACATGGGATACGATGCAGCAGTGAAAAAGAATATCTTACCCTTTGAGACAGCAGGAGGGACCTGGAGAGTACCATGTTAAATGAAATAAGTCAGTCAGAGAAAGACAGATATCACATGATCACACTCATGTGGAGTCTAAGAAACAAAATAAACTGATGAACAGAGTGGGTCCAGAGATAATGGGAGCATGGGAGGGTGTGTGGGTGGGAGGTAATCAACCAAAGACCTTGTATGCATATATGCATGGCCCATGGCCACAGACAATAGGGTGCTGAAAGCCTGGGATTGGGGTCAAGGGCAAGTTGGAGAGGGTCAACTGGGGGGAAAAGGGGACATGTAATACTTTCAACAATAAAGAAAAAAAAGACTCAAGCAGATGAAACAGCTTAAACAAAAGTACATAGGCAGAGAATATGATATTCAGCAGCTATCCTATAGCATAGGATGAAAGGATAATAAGGTTGAAGGCTAATAATAAAAGCTCTTAATCTTCATTTAGTAAGGAAAGGATGTGTTTTTTTGTATGGTTTTTTTTTAAGCAAACTTACAGTATACATTCAAACAGTGTTCTAAAAAGATCGGTCTGTCTCAAGTATTTGAACTTCAGGATCCACTGATATACTGATTTTTTTTTTCCAATAAATACGATCAGCCCTTTGTGTCTTTGGGATTCAAATCCATGGATTCAACCAGCCATAGATCAAAAACAGTATTTTCTCATTCCCAACCACTGATGAAAAATACTGTTTTTATTTATTGTTAGTCAAATCCGCAGATACAAGGGATGGACTATAGAGTCAAAGATACACATGGACTTTGGGCTGCACGGGGGTCAGCACTTCTAACCCCTGCCCCTGCATTGTTCTAGAGTACCTGTGAAAGTCAGGAGGATAGTGCCATAGGAAGAGAAATAAGAGTGCTGCAGAACCAGGGTTAGGAAGTGGAGTCACAGTCAGGGAAGCTTCCTTTAAGGAGATGAGAGATTAAGCCCCGCAGCTATTTGAGGCAAAGGGAGTAACAAAGGTATATAACTGGTAGTGTGCCTGGTGTGTCATGTGAACAGCAAGGAAGCCAGTGAGAAAGAAGCAAAGTCTGAGTAGCAAGAGATGGAGGAGGGAAGAATACAGTGTTTTGAAATCTCCATGCAAGTGCAAAGGAAATGTCCATATTTCAAAGTCCATTGAACTATGCAATTGAGAAGTTTTCACTTAAATGATTTTCATTTGGAAGTGAATTAATCTCTAATGTAATGACATGACATACATTAATACAAAAGAAGAATTTAACAGAATTCTACTCTATTTGTCTACTTATGGATGGATATACTCAATTAAAACTGCAAGTTCAGTGAATTAATATCAGGATTTGTCAGTACTTCTCTGTATGAAAAAATATTTTCAAAGATGAAATACCTCAAATCTTTTTATGTATGAGCATTAACAGATGAACATTTGCACTTGATACGATGATAGGAAGCATTGAGTTTTGTCAAATTTCTGGGAAAGTTTTTTTCTTTCATTAAATAAGTACAGTATCTTCAATTTGCCTCATGACCTGCAAAGTCTAAAATATTTACTTACTGCCTGGCCCTTTATAGAAAAAGTTTGCTAACCCTTGGCCTAAAGTAAGGGAGCTAGAATTTTGAGCTTGAAGAAAAGGGAAAAGCTCATAGTAGATATCCTAGTGAACATACTGTTGACTTTACATCATGTTAATTACAGAATTTACTTTAAGGGGTAGCCTTTCTTGACAAATTTATGCAACTTGCAAACCAGAGCCAGTCAAATATCTTCATCTTTCTTTTGTAAGTTTTACTAACCTAATTTTAATTCTTAATTTGGTTTATAGACAATACCAACTGGGCAAGTGGTGAGGATGACCATGTAGTTGCTAGAGCAGAATATGATTTTGCTGCCCTGTCTGAAGAAGAAATTTCTTTCCGTGCTGGTGATATGCTCAACTTAGCTCTCAAAGGTAATAAAACGTGAATAAATTGAAATTATCAGTGGATTTTTAGAATTTGTAAATGTATTAAAAACTTCAACAAAATATTGGTTACTATTAGGTAACTCAGAAGTAATTACTAGGATTTCACTTTTCATGTCTATTTTGAACTTTCACATCTAGGTGGTGGGGGAGAAATGGCCCAAATAGTGGTTCTAATAATATTTAACCAGATAAGGAAAGAGCTTGTTTATATAATCTCTTCTAAACCCAAAATGCTTGAAGTCCAAACTCTTAATCACTACACGAAAACATGAGGCAAACACTAAATGTAATAAATATAACAAACCAAAGAAATTATCTAACATCATTTAAGTATCCCTTTCCTCCTTTGAATACTGGGGCTGTTACTGCTTTTTTTTCACTTGAATAGTGCTTACTTCAGAACCGTCAACATAAATATTTTAGGAATTACTGTCATGAAATAATTGGGACCAGATCACCAACAGTTTTTAACAGGTCTAGACAAAGTGGCTTTTTTCTTTGGCTAACTCCAGTAATGGAAATCAGAATTTTTGTTGATTTACAAAAAAAGATTATTTGTATGTTTATGAGGATTCAGGTTTGCTACAAAAAGTCACATTGTTGGTGAAGATACTAGTAATAATAATAATAACCTCTGTCCTTTATAGAATACTACTTACTATGTACAAGGCACTATACTTTACATGTAAAACATTACCCTTATAATAATGCTGTAAAGTGCCAACTGTTATTATCTTGTCCTTGTTTTAGACATGAGAAAACTAAGACTCAGAATCCTGAGTAAATTGTCCAGAATCACAAAACTAAGATGTGGTGGAGCTGGACTAGGTTTGGAACCACTTTGGCTATTTCCCGCGCGGTCTATTAAATGGGAGTTTAGCCCAGTGGTTGCCAACCTTTCAGACTTCACAGACTACCAGTAGCCCACCCTGATCACCAGCCAGGCCGAGGGACCCCACCCATGCATGAATTCGCGCACCAGGCCTCTATTGTGTAAATAATTTTGAATTTTAGATCCAATTTGCTAAATCTCTGCCACATCCCCTCATACACAAAATCTCAGCTCTAGCCATTATATTCATGTTTTCTATCTTACTATTTTGAATTTCAAAAGAATGAGTTCTTTATGTCTTTTTTTAATATTTTTCTCTTTTAAATATATTTTTATTGATTTCAGAGAGGAAGGGAGAGAGCTAGAGAGATAGAAACATCAATGATGAGAGAGAATAATTAATCGTTGATAGACTGCCTCCTGCACGCCCCCTACTGGGGACCAAGCCTGCAACCCAGGCATGTGCCCTTTATTGGACTCTAACCAGGGACACTTTAGTCCATAGCTGATGCTCTATCCACTGAGCCAAACCAGCTAGGGCTATAAGATTTCTTGATGTAGATAGGATCAATAGATATAGTTTTAATTAATCTAAATAAACAATAAAGAAGGTTTCTTTCAATTACATTATAATAATTCAGAAAAGTGTGATAGCTCAGGTTAGCCTTCTACTAGTATTGTCTCTTAACATTGGCTTTGCTTCTTTGCTTTCTTGCATTGCTCAAGTAGAGTATGTTTGTGGACTTAGAATAAAATCTATCACAGACATGGTTATTTTGTTTCTTCTTTTTTATAGCATATTAAACACTAAAATGTCATATTGTGTCTAAATTATAATGTTAAACTGCAACTCTAGTGTTAAACAGCTTTTTAAAGATATGGATAAAATAGGTGGAAGAATACCAAAATTAAAAATAGAATATATTAAGTAACCTTTCCTACTTTAAGCTTAGGTTATTGCTTTTAACTTTTTGTCAAGGTTGGAGATAACAGAGGTCTTCATTTTTGCCCATTTTGAATTAAAATTAACATTCTCTGTCTTCAGGATTGTTCTTCATAATCACATAGAATGAATTTTATATTTTGACAAAAATTATGTAAAGAAAACTGGCTGCCCTGGCCCTAATTTCTCAGTGGTTAGAGCATTCATCCTCGAACTGAAGAATTGCAGATTGGATCCCTACCCTGGTCTAGGTGCATGCAGGAGGCAACCAATCGATGTGCCTCTGTCCCATCAATGTTTTTTTCTATTTCCCTCCCTCTCTCCCTTCCTCTCCTGCTCCCCCACTCTCTCTCTCTTCCTTCTTCCACTCTCTCTAAAAAGTCAAAGGAAAAAATATCCTCAGGTGAAGATGAATAAAAAAAACAAAAAAAAAAGAAAGCTGGTTTATGTGAAGGTATACATTTATCTTCTATACTTACCCCTGACTTACCCTGTTGAGAAGGATTGAGAAATACATTTCTCAAATTCCAATTTAAAATATGAAAGAGACATTGATGTTGGTTTTCAGCTTTTGGGGTAGCTGAATGAATAGACCAAATTAGTATAAATTGAATCTGCTTACTCTATGAATGGACCAACTAATATAAACTTTGTTCTTCAAGGTTGAAAATACTTAGTAATTATAAAATGTGTAAATTATGAGAAGGGGTCTAGCCCTGACTGGTTTGGCTCAGTGGATAGAGCATCAGCCTGCGGACTCAAGGGTCCCAGGTTCGATTCCGGTCAAGGGCATGTACCTTGGCTGAGGGCACATTCCCAGTGGGGTGTGTGCAGGAAGCAGACATCCCCCGTGGGGTGGGTGCAGGAGGCAGCTGATCGATGTTTCTAACTCTCTATCCCTCTCCTTTCCTCTCTGTAAAAAATCAATAAAACATATATTTAAAAAAAACAAAACAAAAAAAACAACAAAAAAACCCCAGAAGTGTTTAAAAAAAAAAAAAGAAGGGGTCTAGAACTCTTAAGTCTGTCATTTGATATTGAATATATGTGTGTATATATTTTATTATATAACTACTAGAGGCCCAGTGCCTGAAATTCATGCACTTGGTGGGGGGGGGGGTCCTTAAGCCTGGACTGCACCTTCTCGCAGTCTGAGAACCCTCAGGGGATGTCCAACAGATGGCTTAGGCCTGCTCCCCATAGGGGAGCTCAGCTTCTGACTGGATGGTGCTCCCCCTGTGGGAGCACACTGACCACCAGGGGATAGCTCCCGCATTGAGCAGTTGCCCCCTGGTGGTCAGTGCATGTCATAGCAACTGGTCGTTCTGCAGTTTGGTCAATTTGCATATTAGCCTTTTATTATATAGGATAACACAGCTTTCACTTAATATTTTACTTTTACTTTTCTGTTGGACCTCCAAAGTATGTTATAATTACAAGGCTGTCTTTTCTTTCATCAGAACAGCAACCCAGAGTGCGCGGTTGGCTGCTGGCTAGTCTTGATGGTCAAACAACAGGACTTATACCCGCCAATTATGTCAAAATCCTTGGTAAAAGAAGAGGTAGAAAAACACTGGAATCCAGTAAAATTTCCAAGCAACAGCAGCCTTTGACCAACACAACACTAATTAAAGGAGCTACAGCTGCTGATTCTTTGGATGAACAGGAAGCTGCCTTTGAATCTGTTTTTGTTGAAACTAGTAAGGTTCCAGTTGTACCTGGTTCCACTGGAATAAGTGGAGATAAACAAGATCTTTGATATCTTTCATGTTTGCCTGCAGTTGAACTATAGAATACTTTTTTTAAATTACTTCTTATATAGGAATTATTCTATAGTCCAGTGAACACACTTAATGCTCTTCCAGGTGTTTTGCTGCTAGAAATTGTTGAAGTTGTAACACTAGTATCTTGATCTAGTGACCTGGTTACATTTTACAAGTTATTGGGCCACAAGGATGTTTGTTTCACCTAGATTTTAAGATTATGAAAAATGTTTTATTTTCATTTTATTTTAAAACCTATGTTTATTGCCTGGCCCAGTTGGAAAGCTGTCCTGTACACCAAAAAGGTTGCAGATTCAATTCCTGGTCAGGCTACATACCTAAGTTTTGGGTTCTATCCCCATTTGGGGCACATAACAGAGGCAAGTGATCTCTCTCTCTTTCTCTCTTTCTCTCTTTCTTTCTCTCTCTCTCTCTCTCTCTCTCTCTCTCTCTCTCTCTCTCTCTCAGGCTACATACCTAAGTTTTGGGTTCTATCCCCATTTGGGGCACATAACAGAGGCAAGTGATCTCTCTCTCTTTCTCTCTTTCTCTCTCTCCCTCTCTCTCTCTCTCTCTCTCTCTCTCTCTCTCTCTCAAAATCAATAAACATATTCTCAGGTGAGGATTTTTTTTTTTAAAGTAAAACCCTATATTTACTAAAGGAGTAAGAGTAATGAACTACAGAATATACTGTTTGCTACAGTAGGAATTATTAATGGTTTTAAAATTTTACATTAATTGTCTTGAAATCCTCAGAAATTGAGTGCTAATATATGAAAACAGGAAAAAAAGGCTAATTTTTTTTGCAACTTTAATTATATTGATTAATAAAAATGTTCTGATCTGTATTATATTCAGTCTTGGGTTTGTTTTAGGCAATAAAATGTTTTTGCCCACTAACAATTGATACCATTATCATTTATTGTGTTTTTAAAAATTTATCCTGGAAAGGTCCCTAGAAGCATTGTGAAGGAGATGAGTCTAGAGTATATTTAACCCTAATAGTTTTCCCTGCTACTAAAAAGGCTGACATTTATTTTTTCTTACAGATTATTTTCATGTCTTCTGAGGAGCAAATAACGTTTTTCCCTTTACAATATGACTAGTTTTCATCCTGGATGGATCAGGATATAGGAAAGATTTCCTTTCTGTTTCTCCAACCAGGACTCAAGTCCTTGGAGTTTGTGCATAATGATATAATCAGTCCTAGCATTTAAAATCTTTTCATAGATTCTCTTCTCACTAATATATTCACTTTTCAAGAGTACATATTCATTCAGGCTGTTCATTGAAAATACACTTTATTTTAGGTTTAATTTTTACTACTTGAGACTATAAATAAAATTCTGAATTGCCATTTAACATATGTTAAAGCTATTTGACTTTTTTGTTTAATAATGACTTTAAATGCAGTTAAATTTCACTGAATATTTACACACAACATTGGAAAATTTGTATATTTGCTGTGATTATACTATGAAATAATACTATCAGGAATACAGGTGTACAAGAATATATTCACAGATATATTTCCCATTTTGTTCTAGTAGAGGTTCTGCTTTGTTTTGTTATAGAGTAATTAATAGAAATTTTATTCTTGAAACAATTTTTTGATAAATTATTAAATTTGGTGTTGAGACATCTGAACTGAATGCTGTAAGTGAAATGTAGAGGTGAAATGTTGAGTCAGTCTAGGTTAGAAAAGGTGAGTCTTTACAATAGGATTTGTGACTGGTATTAAAGATGTAGAGTGGGGAGCATATAGCACAGAATGAATAACGAATACTTTCACTTTTCTTAGAGTGTTTATTGTAATCTTTTATTATGACAGCTTTAGTATACTTTTTTTAGATATTAAATGTAATGTTCAAGGCTTCAATATTGTTCTTTTTAGGAACTTATTAAAGGAGTACCACTTTATAGAAATTACTAAAACCAAACATTTTCAGTTAAATTAATAAATCACAAGTTACAATAAGAAAACAGGTTTTATGTACATTTCTTTCTGATTTTATCAGTTTAGAAAGGACAAAGTAGAGGATAATTAATTTTCATGTTTTAACATGTTATTTATGTACTTGATTTAGTCTTTCAGTTTGTCATAATTACACATTTACTTGAATCTAGCAGTCCTTTATCTTTACTGGAGAAAACAAATTGAATGCAGTTAGAATTTTATTTTTAATTGTGAAATTACTTTTACTGGACAAATAAAAATACATTAAACTTGAGTGACATTTTTTTAAGATAAGCTGTTAACTCTGTTTGCAGGATCAGAATTTATGTAAAAAGTCTCTATTTTTCACACTGGCTGGTGTGCATCAGTGGTTAGTAGCCTGCCCTCGAACTGAAGGGTCTTGAGTTTGATTCCTGGTCAAAGGCACATACCTGGGTTACAGTTTCTATCCCCAGCCCATGTCGAGTGAGTTCCAGAGGCCACCAGCCGATGTGTCTCTCTCACATCATATTTCTCCATCTCTCTCTCCCCTTCCTCCCTCTCTTCCGTCCACTCTCTCTGAAAATCATTGGAAGCTCTAGCCAGTTTGGTTCAGTGGGTAGAACGTCGGCTGTGGACTGAAGGGTCCTGGGTTCGATTCTGGTCAAAGGTACGTTCCTTGGTTGTCAGCTTGATCCCCGGCCCTGGTCAGGGCGTGTGCGGGAGGCAACCAGTCGATAGTGTCTCTCTCACATCACTGTTTTTCTCTGTCTGTTTCTCCCTCTCCCTTCCACTCTCTCAAAATAAATGGGAAATTATCCTTGGGTGAAAATTAACAACAATAAAAAGTTTATTTTTCTTCATATCATTGTGTATACTATTGCAAACCAGTTTTTTTATGAGTTAAAAAATATTAGATGCCCTGCAAGTGTGGCGCAGTGGTTGAGCATTGACCCATGAACCAGGAGTTCATGGTTTGTTTCCTAGTCAGGGCAATGCCTGGTTTCTGGCTCGACCCCCAATGGGGGCTGTGTAGGAGGCAACCAATCCCTCTCACATCGATGTTTCCCTCTCTTCCCTTTCCCTCTTTGTTAGTCTCTCTGAAATAAAATTTTTAAAGGGAAAATAATTTAAAATATTATATTTAGATTTATATAAAAATTTTCTAAACGGTGAGTTAAATAAATACAAGACTATAGCCCTGGCCTGTGTGGCTCAGTTGGTTGGGCATTGTCCTGTGCACTGAAAGGTTGTCAGTTTGATTCCAGGTCAAGCCCCATACTTGGGTTGTGAGCCTCGATCTGGTAGGGGGTGTGAAGGAGGCAGCCAATTCCTTTCACATTGATGTTTCTCCTTCTCTCTCTAAAAATCAATTTTAAAAATCTTAAAAATGAAAATAAGACTACAAGTATTCTAGGTTTTGGATTCTAATCTGAACACCATGACTACTTCCTATAAGATTTAACTCACATTATTTTTTAGTTCTCTCAATAATGTTGGGCAAACCTGCTATATCTGCCTTAATGGGAGTGTGTTTTTTTTCCCCTCACAAGTAGGATTTTTTATTTATCACCATTAAATCTGAATTTTAAACAGATTCTTGGACCAGGGGCTCATATCCATTAGCTCATTCAACTTTAATACCAGTTTCATCCCTCGTAGCTTTTCCAGAACTGTTAATTTCACCGTGAATCTCCATGAGTTTTCCCAATTCAGATTTAGGCTTCTCTAGCATTTTGACTTTTCTAACAAAGACGTAATGGAGCGGATAGATTGGCAAGCCTTTTCTGTCTTTTCCAGTGCTATCTGGAATCAGTTTATTGACCAATTCTTTCAAGTCATTTGTCTCATCTCTCAGGTCATGATTGCCATCATCCATATATTCTTGACTCCAAAATTTATGTCTTCAGGCCTTTTATTTGAATTCCAAAATCATATCCACCCACCACTTTGATATCCTCACTTGATATCTGAAGTTTAATATGGTTAAAAATCCTGACCTTCACTTCAAAACCTGTTTCTCCTTCATTCTCTCTCTTGTGCTAGTAAGTGGCAACTACATTTTTCTGTTTGTTTAGGCCAGAAACTTTGGAACCCTTTTTTATTTCTCTCACAATCCTCATATTATTGTAAGAGCCCATGACTTGTTGCTTGGCGTCTGCCTCTACTTCACCAGACCTGTAGTCACTTGTCAGAACAGAAACAGAGTATTCGTTTTGGTTTTAATCTGTCATATCACAACACCCCTCCCCATTTGACTCAATAGCAATTCAGAGTCCATATAGGTCTACAAGTGGTTATGCCATCTGACCCCCTTTCAGCTCCTCACCTTTCACTTTCCTCAAGGTGCCACATTGGCCGCCTTGCAGTCACTTTAAGATTCTACCCATGTTTCCACCTTTGGACATAGTTTTCTTATGTCTGGACATTCCCAGAAATCCTCATAGCCACCTTCTGCAACTTTCTGGTCATTGCCCAATAGTTACCTCAATGAGCCATCCATGTCACCATGTTTTAAACTTCAACCTCTGCCTTAACTTTGTAATATACTGGTGTATTGCTTCATGTTTTCCTGCATCCCACACATGAAACAGTACCTAGCATATTTGGGGCACTCATATCCTGAAAGAATGAGCGGATAAACCATAGTATCTTTTCCCAATACTCTCATTAATGTCAGAAAGTTTCACTGTAGAAAGAGCGTATAAATTAATCCTAACATAAGTGTACAGGGTAAATCAATAGCTTAAGTTCATAACTACTAGCTATAGTATGCATTATTTCCCTAGATAGTCATAATGCATCAATGTTTTGTTTACACTGTTAATAGACAATATGTGGAAGGAATATCAAACTATATGCCTTTGATCAGTTAATTTTTGTATGGTTTAAACTTGGTTGATTATTTTTATTTTTTAATATATTTTCTTTATTAATTTCAGAGAGGAAAGGAGAGGGAGAGAGAGAGAACAACATCAGTGATGAGAGAGAATCACTGATTGTCCCCCTCCAACTTGCCCCCACCCTCTGTCCCATGCCTTTACCACCCTATTTTCTGTGTCCGTGGTTTAGGTAGCCTATCCTTTTTTCCCCCCCTTTATTAAGATATTACAAATGTGTCCTTATCCCCACAATGTTCTCTCATCTCCCCACTCCGGCCCTCACCCTCACCCCCTGTTGTCCACATCTATCACTTATGCTTATATGCATGCATACAAGTCCTTTGGTTGATCTCTCCCCCTTACCCCCACCCTCCCCTACCTTCCCTCTGAGTTTTGAGCATCTGATCGATGCTTTTCTGTCTCTACATCAGTTTTTGTTCATTGGTTTATGTTGTTCATTATAATCTACAGATGAGTGAGAGCATGTGATATTTATCTTTCTCTGACTGATTTCACTTAGCATAATGTTCTCTAACTCCATCCATGCTGTTAAAAATGGTAGGAGTTCCTTTTTACAGCAGCATAGTATTCCATTGTGTAGATGTACCACAGTTTTTTAAACCATTCATCTGTTGGTGGACACTTAGGCTGATTCCAAATCTTAGCTATGGTGAATTGTGCTGCTATGAACATAGGGGTGCATATATCCTTTCTGATTGGTTTTTCTAGTTTCTTGGGATATATTCCTCCTTTATTTTTCATTTTTATTTTTAATATATTTTTATTGACTTCAGAGGAAGTGAGATGGAGAGATTGAAACATCGATGAGAAAGAATCATTGATCAGCTGCCTCCTACACACCCCTACTGGGGATCAAGCCCGCAACCTGGGCATGTGCTCTTAACCCAAATCAAAGGGCACATGCCCACAAGCTAACGTTTTATCCACTGAGCCAAAGCAGCTAGGGCAGATAGCATATCTTTTAGAAGGCAAATGCTTTTGGAATACATTTGATTTGGATTCATCTTTTTAATCATACAACAGTTATCACCATTCTGTTTGTTCTCTCTGGGATTCAAATTAGACATATGTTGAACCTCATTTGGTCCTCCATAGCTTTGTCTTTTGCATTTTATTTTTCTTTTTTTTTTAATATACTTTATTGTTTTTTTACAGAGAGGAAGGGAGAGGGATAGAGAGCCAGAAACATCCATGAGAGAGAAACATCGATCAGCTGCCTCCTGCACACCCCCCACTGGAGATGTGCCCGCAACAAAGGCACATGCCCTTGACTGGAATCGAACCTGGGACCCTTGAGTCCGCAGGCCGACGTTCCATCCACTGAGCCAAACTGGTCAGGGCGTCTTTTGCATTTTCTATCTCTATCTCTGTGTACTGCAATCTGGATAATTTCCCATGTATATTTGCATGTTCACTCTACAGCTATTTCTAATTCACCATTAAATTCATTCACTGATTTCTTTAAATTTTCATAATTATATTTTTTAAATTTAGATAATTATCCTATATAATAAAAGGGAAATATGCAGATTGACCCTAACAGCAGAATGACTGGGAATGACTGGTCACTATGACACACACTGACCACCAGGGGGCAGATGCTCAATGCAGGATCTGCCTCTGGTGGTCAGTGTGCTCCCACAGGGGGAGTTCTGCTCAGCCACCAGCCAGGCTGCCGGCTGCCAGTACAGTAGTGATGGTGGGAGCCTCTCCTGCCTCCTCAGCAGTGCTAAGGATGTCCGACAGCAGCTTAGGCCTGATCCCCCAGGGAGCAGGCCTAAGCCAGCAGGTGGACATCCCCCGAGGGGTCCCAAACTGCGAGAGGGCACAGGCCAGGCTGAGGGACCCCTTTCAGTGCACAAATTTTTGTGCACTGGGCCTCTAGTATTTTAATAATTATACCTAAAAGTTCTTTTTTTTCAATCTGTTTGTTCATTATTGATCATTTATTGTGCCCCTTTTTAAGGATGCCATGTTAATATCTACAAGAACTCCTGTATCTGCAATCCTTAGAAGTTCAAATGTTTATTGTCTGTTCTGATG
This sequence comes from Murina feae, assembly GCA_004026665.1. Lineage (NCBI taxonomy): Eukaryota > Metazoa > Chordata > Mammalia > Chiroptera > Vespertilionidae > Murina > Murina feae. The sequence continues at coordinate 19,995 of PVJC01028461.1, forward strand.
CTCATGCATAGTGTCTGGCTTCATATTTATGGTGATCTTTCTGAGCTTACTGCTTGTTAATCTGTGAGTTCTGCAGGCCAAAGCTAGGAAGGCTTGACTCCACAGAGGATTCACTTCTACCTCTACTGGAGGCATCATATTCTGGGACCAACTAAGTCCTCCTTTGCAAGTCTTAAGTTAAGAGTAGGAGACCAGGATCAATTTCCCTTCCCCCTCTGCTGATTGGCATAAAGCTCAAACTTCAGGTATCTCCCCTCAGGGCACCCATATCCCTCCCTTCTGCCTGCAGTTTCCAGCTCATTAGTTTTGATAGATTTTTGCCTGCTCCCCAACTTCCTATGAGACTCAAAGTGCTTTAATGTGTATGTCCCGGACAGGGTCTTGTGCAGCAGGAGAGCCTCACATGTAGTCCACCACAATGCCAAAAATTAGAACTTCTCTCCAATTTCCAGAGACTCGTGGCCAATTATTTCAAGTTTTACATTGTGAAAAATCAATATATTTTTTTCTTTGTGATATTTTTTAATATATTTTTATTGATTTCAGAGAGGAAGGAAGGGGGGGGGAGAGAGAAACAACAGTGATCAGATTGGCTGCTTCCTGTACACCCCCTACTGGGGACCGATCCCACAATCCAGGCCTGTGCCCTTGACTGGAATAGATAGAACCCGGGACCCTTCAGTCCATAGGCCGACGCTCTATCCACTGAGCCAAACCAGCTAGGGCTCTTGGTGATGTTTTGGCTATTAACATTTACTTTGTAAAAACTAATAACATTTACTTTGTAAAAACTAATCCTTAGTTTGAAATTAGCTGGGAAACTCAATATCCTTAATGGGATGTGACACCAGAAAGTAGAGAAGGCATAATTTCTACCAATAAACTTAATAAACCTGCACACATGTACATTTTATATTTTTTTCCCATTTGCCACAGATACTCAGAGGTCCTTAAACTAAGACATTTGGGAACTTCTGCTTTAAGGTTTAGGTAGATTCCTTAGTGCCTTCTGACTAAGAGAAAAAAAAAGCAATGTAGTTTTCCGTGTGTATGTGTTGTAGTCTGTGGCAATATTGTTTGAAAATGTTCATCCATATATGGTACATGGCAACTAAACTCATAAATTGATTGGAAAAACCTACTCCTCAACCATTGTATTAATGATTAAACATATATTACTTTACTGTTTTTCCATTTGTATGTGAAAACACAAATTTGTTAAAGCCAACTAAAATGAACTTATAAGTAGTTAACACATTTTTCATTTGAAACTTGTTACTATAAAGTTCTAAATAATATCTATTTAGAGTTGTTGGGAGGAAACTATCTTAAGCACCTAGCAGAGCAACTGACATATAGTACAAGTTTTTGTTAAAGGTGATTAGCATTGTTAATTGTTCTCTGCAAGTTCAAATCAGCAGCTATCTTTAAAGACCAAAGACGAGCTCTAGCTGGTTTGGCTCAGTGGATAGAGCATCGGCCTGTGGACTGAAGGGTCCCGGGTTTGATTCCAGTCAGAGGCACATGCCCGGGTTTCAGGTTTGGTCCCCAGTAGGGGGCAGGCAGGAGGCAGCCGATCACTGATTCCCTGTCATCATTGATGCTTCTATCCCTCCCTCTTCCTTCCTCGCTGAAATCAATAAAAATATATTTTTAAAAAAGAAAAAAGGCCAATGACCGGCCAAGGGGATCATGTGGAACAATGCCCTTTAGGAACGGGGATATTCTCTTGTACATCCTATTAGAAAAGTGGGATATTCTCTGCCTGTTGCTTGCACAGATATTGAGGGACAAGGGGGAAATATTTATGTTCAGAATTAAGCACTCAAGATTCTATGTTGGGCATAGAACTACCACCCACACAAAGACACATGTGATTCCACCATGTGGGACTTGGAATCTGAACATGAGGCATATTATTTTAGGGAAGTTTTGTGAACAAGGGCCCACTTTTGGCTAGTAAAAAGAACTCCACACTGGGATATAGTAACTTATCAGAGGTTTTTGGGAAGTGATTATGGTTTCAAATATGATTTCTTCCAGACTTGAAGCAGACAAAGGAAATGTGTTTATTGATCTATCTTTTACTTTTCCACATTTTATTCCTTTCTGTTGTTTTATATTGCTTTTTGCCTTGTCATGAAGTTACATTATATCGTTTTATTATTAAACTAGGGGCCCGGTGCACAAAAATTTGTGCACTCGGGGTGGAGGGAGTCCCTCAGCCCGGCCTGTGCCCTCTGACAGTCTGGGACTCCTCAGTGGATGTCCTATGATGGCCCCAGTCTGCCAGGCGCCTTCTGTGTGTGTGTGTGTCGCCACTGGGGACCTGCCCCCAGCCGCATCAGAGGCTCGGAGCAGTCCTCCTGTGTGTGTCTACCTGCCGGGGGCCTGTCCCCAGGCACACCGTGGAGGCTTGGAGCAGGCACCCCCTCTATGCTGATCTCTCAGACTCTTGCCCTCCCCTGCATGTTGTTCTCTTTTTTGAGCGTGGCCAGGGCTGGGTGCGGCCTGCCTCCCAAGCTTGCCTACTGCCCATCTTCCTC
>PVJC01028462.1:0-22528 GCA_004026665.1 Murina feae
ATTCGAATTGGTAGCATGAAGGCCATTAGACATAAGTGAATTTGTCATTTCAAGTACCAGATAAAACAATGGGTTGGAGCTCAGAGACTGAGGACAAGATCAGTGAGTAGGTCACATTCTTAAGTTGGTAGAAACCATATTATGAAGGGTTTTGTGGGCCAAGAAAAGCAGAGTGAACTTTACGTTATAAATATTGGATAATTTTTTAGATGGACATTATGTAGTTCATACATTTAAGGGACCCCTCTGCCTGTTATAGAGATATTCAAATTGTGTCATAAGGTGATATCTGTATGACAGAAAGACCTGACAGGATGAATTTCTCTTAAAGGTCAATTGTAAAGAGCATACAAAATCTTTCTGAAATTATTTAAATTAGAAATTAAGTCATATTCATCAACTTCGTTTTCATTTTTTTCTTCACTCTTACAGAATTGTGTGTGATTCAGGGATTTATTTTTATTATTATTATTTTTAATTTATCTTTATTGTTGAAAGTATTACAGATGTACTCCTTCTACTCCCTCCCCTCTCCCATTGGAAGGATTCTGGGATTTAAGTAACTCTTTCTAAATAAGTCTCTGAAGTATATCCATTGTTTTTGTTTTTATAGCAAATGGTGCTCCCTGTTTTGTGATGGGCAGATATTCTGCACTCTGTCTCTTTCATTTCTGATATGCTATTATGTGAAGTATATGTCTCATTTTGTTGGTTGTTTGTAGATATACAAAAATGTCTGACTTGGCAAGGTCTCTCTAATTTGAACAGGAGTCATTTACCTCAACTACATACTTTAAATGAAATGTATTCCTTATATTGACAGCAGTTCGTAATTAAACTCGTTAAAATGTAATGTTTATTAACATTTATACCAAGGGTCAGTAAATGGTAGACCCACCATTAATTTTTGTAAATAAGTTCTTGAAAAACAGCCACACATACTTGCCTATATATTGTCTGTGCTACCAGGGCAGAATTAAGCAGAATTGAACAGACCTTATGGCTGCACGACAGAGGCCATACATATTCTATGGCCTACATATTTCGTGGTCATACACACTTTATTAATTTAAAATTGGTATTATAATTATACCTTATAAGTTTCTAAAAAATTTACAATGAATTCTAATTATACACATTACTTTTCTTCACAATTCTGCATTAGATATTAACTTCTTTTATATGAGTGCCTATAAAGGCAAGTAATATTTCCAGTATACATACTTAATAATTGTCATAATGGAAAAAAAAGGAATGTATGGATTTATGTATAACATGTCTTCAAATAAAAAAAGAAATTGAATCATTTATAGTTAGACTATGCCATCTTTAAATACTCCAATAAGCCTCTTTATAATATTGTGAAAAGTTTATATATTAAAAATCAGCATTCCATTCTGCCTGAATATAACACTGTTAGAAACAATTACATTAATCAAACATACTCATTACTAGAATTAATTAAAGAATTGGAATTAATTTTAAATTGCTTTTCATTTGGTTAAAGAAATAATGATGATTACATGATGGTTTTTGATCTCCAATCATGTTTCTTGAGCTCTCAAATTCATAGTCTTAATTCTCGGTAATAATTTTGTATATTGTAGAAAGTTTTCTATTTGTATATTTGAAGTTAAATAAATTTGTGATTAAGCCAATTAAAACTTGAAAGCTTTGTTTTCTTCATAGTTCATGCTGATTTTAATTTTAATGAAAGTAAGTTATGCATGTACTAATTATAACAAATCATACATGTAATTCTACATTTATATTTGTGACTCAAAAACTAGATGATTCAATAAAAAATATGTTTAAGTGTTTGGAAAATTAAAATCAGTGTTTAATGTCTTTCCATTATATTATTGGAATCTTTATTCAGAGTGGCAATTTTCTTTTTATTCCTCACAGATTTAACTCATAGCAGATATTTTAAATATGAACAATTTAAATAATCAAATGATTAAATAATTAAAAATAAATTGTCTTAAAATAGAAAATGAAAATAATTGAGAAAATGGCAAATGGCAAGTTACTTTATATTCTAAAAGCTATTTAGAAATTATAGTTCTATTAGTATACTCCGCATCAATTTCTTTAAGTCTGTAATGCTTTATGCTTTCCCCAAAAGTCAAAATATATATAACTAGTAGCCCTGCACACAAATCCATGTGCCAGTAGGTCGCTGCCACCCTCCCATAGCTCTGTGTCCACTGCCCCGCCCTCCTATAGTTCCTCTTGACCCCCCTCATAGCTTGTTGCCCTGCCCTCTCCTATAGCTCTCCACCTCACACTTGCTTGCTGCCTTGCCCCCTCCTGTAGCTCTCCCCCTGCTGCCCCGTCCTCCTGTAGATCCCCTCATAGCTTGCTGCCCTGCCCCCTCCTGTAGCTCTCCGCAGCCTGCTTGTACCTTGCTGGCTCACCCTCCTGCTAATCTGTGGTGATCTGGTTGTGATGCGCTTGGTCATTATGCCTCAGGGCATAATGGATAATTAGCATATCCTTCTCTTATTATATAGGATTAGCAATTTTGTAATCAACATGGAAGGTAGAAGCTATTTCCATTTCATAATAAAAAGGCACATTATGAATCCTTACCTTGACTGTTTCAGATTAGATGACAAGATTCAGGTAATGCAGTTTATTAGATATTTGAAATCATTGTGGAGGATGAGCTGGAGAGTTTTTCTCATTCTTATCTGAAAATGTGTAGTTAGTTTTAAAAGCCAACATATGAATTTGGGGGAAGTGAAATGACAGAATTAATATTTAATAATTATAGCCATGTTATAGACAACTAAAGGCCCAGTGCATGAAATTTGTGCATGGCGGGGGGGGGGGGGGGGGGTCCCTCAGCCCGGCCTGCACCCTCTCTAATCCTGGACCCCTCAGGGGATGTCCGACTGCCTCTCATAATCCAGGACCACTGGCTTCTAACTGCTTGCCTACCTGCCTGCCTGATCACCCCTAACCCCTCTGCCTGCCTGCTTGATCCTCCCTAACTGCCTCTGCCTTGCCCCACAGCCAAGACCCAGGATTCCCTCCTCTGGCTGGTCACAGGCACCCAGGACCTGGGCTTTCCTCCCTCTGGCCAGCCACAGGCACCCAGGATTGTGGGGCATGTGGCTTGTTCCCCTCCCGGCACAGCCTGACTGATCCCCATTCCTCTGTCGTGAGCTCATTTGTGCCTGGCTGGTCCCCATTCCTCTCTTCCCCAGTGTTGAGTGTCTGAACCATTATGGCATGAGAGCATGACAATCATTTGCATATTAGCTCTTTATTACATAGGATGTTTAATTAAGAAACAAAATTCCACAATTGCAATTATGGTACAGTATATTTTATTTCAGGTAATATATCAAATAAATATGTGCATATTTCACAGGAAAGATTGCTATTATTTATAAATATGTAAAATTTGTCACTAATTTGGTTTTGTTTTTTATTGATGTAATTTGTACAAAATGCATTTATAGTAACAGTTTAAAATTAATAAGAGTAAAATTCAGGCAGCATATGTGGCAGTAGTGATGGTTTTAGAACATGCTCCTCATAAACATTGAAGTATATTATTTTTTATAGATTTTAGAGAAAAATTAATAGCAATTGAAAATTATAAGATAAATTATACTATTCAAAATAGAATTTCATTTTGTGTGGTCCAATTGAATGTTCAAAGTGTCCATTTGTAATTTTTATTTAAAAGTTTGAACACTAAAGAATCAACATTATACAGCATTATATGTTAAATTAAGACATTTAAGATGTTTAATGAGTAACCACCTTTGTCCTAATTGTAATTTTTCTAAAATCTTGAAAGCATGTCAATATTTACCCTTTATTACCAGATTGTGGGCAAATATGTCTATATGGATTGCAATAAAAATATAATTACAAAACTATTGGGATGTCTGATTTCACTTATAATGTAGTAGCTATTGCTACTGACACAAAATATAAAATTAAAAATTAATATTTAAAAAAATTGTAAATTTATGACACAAGAAAAAACTAAGAGAATAGAAGAAAATCTATTCAATAGAATAAAGACTTCCTATAATTTAATGACCTCTAATTTGATCACTTTTACCTTTATCCAAAAGTCACCTTACCTTTAAGGGAGCCCAGTAAAATGGATTCATGAGTTTTCAGTAGAAATAATGGAATCCACAAATAACTGAAATGTCATTTTAAAGTGCTGGAATTATATAACTGTCAATTTAGAAGTCTACACTAAAGTATTTTAAAAGAGAAGTTGAAATAAACCAATTTCAGATGAATAGAAGTTAATTAATGGTTATGTCTATACTAAATACATATAGTATAAAGAAAATCCTTCAGATTAAAAAATTATAGCTTGAGATAGACAAATTTGAGAGTAAATGAGTATTAGTCTGTTTGAAGAACTGATGTTAAGTATTATCTTTAAAATGTATTGTTGTATTCAATTTGCTAATATTTTGTTTAGGTTTTTTGCATTTCTGTTCATCAGAGATATGGGTCTGTTTGTGTGTGTGTGTGTGTGTGTATTATTCTTGCCCATTTTTGGTATCTAGGTAACATTAGGTAATGTTGGGCTTATAATTCTTCAATTAAGTACTGGAAGTCCTAGCTTGAGCAGTCAGGCAAAGGAAAAAATATAAAAGGCATTCAAATTGAAAATAAAGAAGAAAAATTGTCATTTTTTTGCAGATGACATGATTCTTTATATAAAAAGTCCTAAAGTCTTCACCCTATAATTATTGGAAACAATAACAAATATAGAATAAATTTGCAGGATATCAAAATCAATGTAAAAAAATCCATTGCTTTCTTATTTACAAACAATGTAATTTCAGTAAAATAAATAAAATCAATTCCTTTTGAAATTGCAAAAAAAATAATAAACTAGGAATAAATTTAACAAGGGATATGAAGGGCCTATATACTGAGGACTGTAAGACATTATTAAAAAAACTAGGGGCCCGGTGCACAAAAATTTGTGCACTCGGGGGGGGGGGGGGGGGGGGGGGGGGCCCCTTAGCCCGGCCTGTGCCCTCTCGCAGTCTGAGACCCCTCAGGGGATGTCCACCTGCTGGGATGCCTGGCTAGCCTGGGTGAGGGGTTGATGGCTGTTTTCAGGTTGGCCAAGCCCCCCAGTAGGAGCCTTCACCCCATGGGGATGTGGCCAGCCTGGGTGAGGGGCTGAGGGCCATTTTCAGGTTGCCCACAGTTCCTTCAGGTTTTGGGTCCCTACTGGGGTGCCTGGGCAGCCTGGATGAGGGCTTGAGGGTCATTTTCAGGCTGCCCACAACTCCCATTGACCCAAGGTCTCAGCAAAGTTGGCTGGAATCAGGTTTCTGGGGTTTATTTATCTTCTATAATTGAAACTTTGTTACTTTGAGCGGAGGCCTAGTCAGGCAACGAAGCCTCCTGTTTGCTTCAGCTCTGTGGTTTCTATAATTGAAACATCGTTGCCTTGAGCAGAGGCCCGGCCGGCCTACGCAGGGAGTTTCAACTCCATCACTGGTGCAATGGAAGCCTCCTGTTTACTCTAGCTCTGCCCATGGCTGTCGGCTGCCATCTTAGCTGGATTAATTTGCATACAGTCACTCTGATTGGCTGGTAGGCATGGCTTTGCTGGTGGGTGTGGCTTTGCTGGTGGGCATGGCTTAGGTGTCTTGGAGTGATGGTTACTTTGCATATTACTCTTTTATTAGATTAGATTAAGATACAAAAATAGTAAGCTATTTTATGTTCAAGGATTGGAACAATCAATATAGTTCAAAATGGTCATATTTCTGCAATCAATGTATAGATTTAATACAATCCTTATCTAAATCACAATGGCATTTTTAAAAGAAATAACAACAACAAAAAATCAGATTTTTATGGAACCACTAAAGACACCAAATAACCAAAGCAATCCCAAGAAAAAAGAACAAATGCAGTGATATCACACTCTCTGACTTCAAATCATACTACAAAGTTGCAATGATCAAAGCAATATGATGTTGGCATAAAAATAAACACATAGCCCTAACTGGTTTGACTCAGTGGACAGAGCATTGGCCTTGTGGACTGAGGAGCCCCAGGTTCAATTCGATCAAGGGCATAGGACTTGGTTGTGCCCAGTGGGAAGTGTGCAGGAGTCAGCTGATCAATGTTTCTCTCTCATCAATGTTTCTAACTCTCTATCCGTCTCCTTCCTCTCTGTAAAAAATCAATAAAATATATTTAAAAAATAAAAATAAGTAAAATAAATAAATAAACACACAAACCAATGGTACATAATGAGAGCCGAGATATAAACCTACATGTATATGGACTAATAACTTTTTACAAAAGAACCAAAAACATACAATAAAGAAAGTCTTTAATTAGTGGTGCTGGAAAAACTTCAAAGGCAAGTACAAAAGAATGAAACCAGGCTATTGGTAATGTAACCTTGCACAACTATTAACACAAAATGGATCAAAGACCTAAATATAAGTCCTGAAAATCATATTTCATACAAGAAAACATAGGTACTAAATTTATGGACCTTCGAAAAGATTTTATGAATTTGACCTCAAAGGTAAGGGAAGTGAAAAATAAATGAACGGGACTATGTCAAACTAAAAGGCTTCTTCACATAAAAAACAAATAAAAAAGCAAAAAACTATCAACAACAACATGATCAATTGCATATTAGCAAAGGGGAAAATGGTAAAAATCTATAATTACCTAAATTTATAAGAAAAAATGTAAAATTTCATACTTGCTGATGTTGAAAATTCTATATAAAATGAAATAGGATTTGTTTAATTTTATTATGAGTATCTCAGAAAAAATAAAATAAAGCAATTTTTGTACAAAAACCATATTTAATGGAAACTATTGAATGATTTTCCTCTGAGTATGGGAATCAAATAAACAAGCTTTCTATGTCCATTTCTGTTTTACATTGTACTACATGCTTTTGCGAATGGGCTGAAAACACACATGATAGACAAATAAATTATATATAGAATGAAAAAGGTCATATTACAGGCTATCACAGATAATATGACTTCAGGTGTCATGTGTGTGTCTGGTGTATGTTCAGATGGAAATGTTTGTGACTTGGAAACTCTAAGTTAGTCCCAAACCTGCATCTGTGTTTTTCCTTCACTGCTTACCTTAATTTTAGAAAATTAGTTGTTTAATCCTCTGCTCAGTGTCACCTCTGTTACACTGATATCTCTTGGAGAACAGAGCGTGTGTTTTTACTCTTTTTCACTAAAGCAGCTATGTATGATTAGAAGAATACTTCAGACTTTTTTTTTAGTCTTTTTATTTCAATTTAAATTCTTTATTGTTTAAAGTATTACATATATAGCTCCTTTTTCCCTCATTGACCTCTCCCATCCCCAGTACATGCCCTCATCTCCCTATGTCTGTGTCCATTAGTTATGCTCATATGCATGCAGACAAGTCCTTTAGTTGACTGCTCACCCTCCCCTTCCCCTGCCTTCCTTCTGAGGTTTGATCGTCTGTTTGATGCTTCTATGTCTCTGGATCTATTTTTGTTCGTCAGTTTATGTTGTTCATTATATTTTTACCCCCAGGAAATATCTATACAAGAAATGCATGCATGCATGCATGAATGAATGAATGAGATTTCCTTTATATTTATAAATCAACTTGAAATGTTGCTACTAGTCTGGGAGACAACTTTCCAAGTAGGCAAATTCTGACAGAGGAATGTGTAGGACTTCATTTAAGGGACTTTCAGAGTTTTGTTTTGGACTTCAAATTGTAAAAAGCGATGAAGTTGATATGGGTAAGGGTGAACCGGCTCAATACCGGCCTGTGTGATTTATTTTGGTCACTGGATCCTTAATTCCAGGTGCTTTAGTTAAAATTATATTGACCATCACAAATCTTCTCCCTCTTTATTCTGTTTAGAATAACATCCAGGATCACAAAAGGAATCATTATGGGATGAACTTCTGTGAAATCCTATAGCCTGTGGCAATTTATCTCAGGCTCTCAATTTGGATCAGCTTTGTTGATTAGATAACCATTGATCATGGTTATATATTTCAGAGCTGCTGAGTATAGGTTCAAAGTCAGTGCTATAGTTGACTACATCAATGAATAAAGAGAAATAGGGTCTTTACAGCACACGAATTATCTTTCTGAATTGGAGGGGAGGAAAAAATCAATGAAAGTGTGGCAAACAGTGGCTTAGCAGACAGTGTAAACAGTCTGTGCTGGCAATACCTTAGCTTCTAGGATTCATGTTTGCTCAGAACCAGAGGAAAACAGCAGTGAGAAGGAAAAAATGCTTCCCAGTTTGTGGTGTTAACAACAGAGTTTGGGGATTTCAGAAGGAAACATCCCAAATTAGAGAAAGAATGCATCAGCCTAAAGACTCTTTTGTTTCTTAAAGAAAGAACTGTTTAAATTCATTAAGTGGTATTGGTCCTTTATATGTTAGAAAGAGAATTAGTATTTAAAGATTCATGTTACATTTGACAGATGTAAGAAGGAAAATAGGGAAGAAAAGGTAATATGACAAGCATCCTAGTCAAGTTGTCAAGCACAGAGAGGTCAAACTTTTTATAAGAATAGAAGAGGTAAAAATATTTACAGTTTAAAAAGTCAAAGTCCAAAACTAGACAGATTTGATAAAAGACAAATATTGGAGGATAGAGGAAAAAGGAACATCACCCCACCCCACCACCACCGATTTCATTTTATTTCATTTTATCTATCTATCTATCATCTATCTATCTATCTATCTATCTATCTATCTATCTATTTATATTTATTTGATTTTTTTTATTTCAGAGAGGAATGGACAGGGATAGAATCCATGTTGAGAGAGAATCATGGATCGGCTGCCTCCTGCACACCCCATACTGGGATCGAGCCTGCAACCTCGGCATGTGCTCTTGACTAGAATCGAACCTGGGACCCTTCAGTCCATAGGCTGACACTCTATCCACTGAGCCAAGCCAGAGAGGGCTCTACCACCACCAATTTTAGTTCAACAATCTCTTTGAGGATATATTCTAATCCAAGAAATGGAGATACATAAGGGACCCATTCCTGCCATACAAGAAAATGATGGATTCTCTCTCCTAACATTAAGAATTCTCATTTGAAAAAAAAAAAATCTCATTTGATTCAGAATTGTCATACCAGCAAGCACAGTAGTCAAAATAATATAAAAAAGAAGAAAGGCTCAGACACTTTCTCATGAATAAGTGTTTCAGATATCACAGTCTAAAGAGAAACTTCATTTTCCGGAGGCATTGGGAAGACAGTACCCCAATTAATCATGTGATAGAAGAGTTCTATCTGGTGAAATTTTCACTCACATAATTTGGATTCTAAGTCAAGCCACAAAGAAACGACATTTTAGTGATTTTGAACCCAATCATGCTTCCGCTGATTTTCTCTATTCCCTCCTACCAAGCAATTTTTTTTCTGTGATCTGTGGCTGGCAACTGTAGGCAATCACTTCTCAAATGTAGAAACACCCATCTAAGAATCTGTGGAGCTTTTAAAACATATAAAATATCAAGTACTGACTCTCCAGTAGACATACATGTCTTAGTCTGCTCAGGTTGCTATAGTAAAATGTCACTAACTGAATGGCTTATAAACAACAAAAATGTATTTCTCACAGTTCCAGAGGCTAGAAATCAGAGATCAGGGTGCAGTATGGTTACATAATAGTGAGGGTTCTCTTCCAGTTTGCATGCTGCCGTCTTCTTGTTCCCTCACTTGTTGGAAAGAAGGTGAGAGAGCTCTCTGTTTGCACTGTATAAAAGGTCCTGCCTCCTGCTACCATCACATAAGGAGTTAGGGTTTCAACATGTGAATTTTGGGGAAGAATACACAGTCCAACATTATGCCCAAATGGAATAAACCATATTCGGATAAAGTGTGTGTGTGTGGGTATTTAAAAACAAACAAACAAGCAAATAAAAAACACAACACTGCAGAAATGATTTCTATATCAACTTCTAACTTTATACCTTACAAGTATATTTTCATATATATTGTTTTTGAATATTTCAATTTTGCATCAGAAACACTATTTTCTAAGGAAATTTGTGTCTAGATCATAAAAGGACATATATATAGCCTTTTTGCATTTGTTTCTAAAGAAGCAATTGTATTTTTTTATATCTCCTGGAAATTGTACTTGTGCTAAAATGTTCTTATGTGTCTCATTGACCAGCTGGAATTTCAGAAAAGTAGATTCACAGGATTGACTGAAGTTAGTCTAACTAAATTTGCAGATGCTAAGTGAAGAAATGAACCTGATTACCATAGAGAATGACTCAAGTAGCTACAGCTGGGAAATGATAGTAGAGAAAATATTTTTGGAAATAAATATGCTTAAAGGAAGAAATAGTTCATTTAGGAGACTTCAATTTTTCTATAGGAATGAGAAATTTCACTTAGAAATGGGTGTTGATATTTACTTTTGAACATTGTCTAATTGCTGACAAGACATTTTAGTAAAAACTTTCATAATTTATTTCCATGTAATAGACACAACAGTTTAACCAATGCTTATATTTATTTAACTAGAGGCCCAGTGCATGAATTCATGCACCAGTGGGATTCCTCAGCCTGGCCTGTGGGATTGGGCTGAAACTGGCTCTGTGACGTCCCCGAAGGGGTCCTGGATTGCAAGAGGGCACAAGCCAGACCAAGGGACCCCACTGGTACATGATTGGGGTCAGGGAGGCCAGCCAGGGAGGGACCACGGGAGGGCTCCAGGCTGTCAGGCTTGTCTCGCTCGGTCTGATTGGCCTGACCCCAGCAGCAAGCTAACCTAACAGTCAGAGAGTCTGCCCCCTAGTGGTCAGTGCACATAATAGCGAGTGGTTGAGTGGCCTTAGCATATCATTAGCATATAAAGCTTTGATTGGTTAAATGGCCAACCGGTCAACCGGACATTTAGCATATTAGGCTTTTATTATATAGGATAATCAAGGAAATTGAGAAATTTGTGCATGTTTGTACTTACCAAGAATTAGTTGTATTAGTCCTGTGACTATTAATTCTAATTTTGGCATGTGTTATTTTACTGATGTGATTTAGTTAAGTAATATTCAAAATGATGATGTATAAGTATAGGAAAATTAGATTTATTCTATATGTGCTAAGTTAAATAATTTAGTGAAACTCCATAAGGCAAATCATTAAAAAGAAACTGGTGTCAAATTGGTTTTGATAGAACTTTAAAAGAGTCAGGGGTGGATGCAGAGTAAAATATATTATTTGTTGTTTTGTTGTTCTTTTTATTGAGACTGATATTTCTGCTATTTTAATATCTCTCCCTTTCATACATAAACAGGAAACTAAAATTTATGTATTATGAACATGATATACAAGAAATATTTTAAATTAGACATAATATCATTAATAAATAAATTTTTCTTTAAGTTGAAATATTTATTTATTTATTTATTAAAAAATATTTTATTACTTTTTTATACAGAGAGGAAAGGAAAGGGATAGAGAGTTAGAAGCATCGATGAGAGAGAAGCATTGATCAGCTGCCTCCTGCACACCCCCATCAGGAGATGTGCCTTCAACCAAGGTACATGCCCTTGACCAGAATCGAACCTGGGACCCTTGAGTCCACAGGCTGATGCTCTATCCAGTGAGCCAAACCAGCTAGGGCAAGTTAAAATATTTAAATTGCATGCATATTATCTTTATTTCGCTCTGAGTTACAAGATAAACACACCTGAGTCTCTGTCTCTGGAAATCCCTCTGCACTACCCATTCTGTTATGAGGCTACTAATTCTGTAAAATGATCTCTTTTGTTGTCAACATTTTGAAAATCATTTGTATGAACATTTAATATCTTCCCTAATACTTTTAATTAAAACAATTTCACGATAAAAAGCATAATACTTATTTTTAAAACTCACACTTCACAGAGAAGGCTCCAAGGCCTCTTCCCATATTTCATTTTCATTTTATATGTGTATTACACTGGACTAACAGGAATGAGTTCCTCATTTTGTGAAGTTCTGATATGAAATAAGAACCTATAAGGTTCTAATGGAGGGTTCAAGCTTTTCTTTAGAGTAGAAGTTATTCATTCTTTCGGACACCTCTGATATTACTGTTTTCTGGCTTTTTACTCACTTTCTCCCTTTGTTGCAAGTATGGTTAATAGGGGCATGAGAGTATGTCTCAAATGGGAAATGTAATATATGTGTAAGGCCCAGAAAATTTAAAACATATTTACCACTCAGATCAGCTACATTGTTCATTTAAACAAAGCAGTGATTTTATTACTGTAGCCAGTGTTTAAGGTGTAAGCCATTCAAAAATGCACACACACACACACACAAAATCCACACAAAATAAGTCACTAATCTTGTTTCTTATATCAGGGAATTAAAAATACAGAATCAAATTTTTGCATGATAAAAGTACATGGACATTTTTGAAAAAAAAAAACACAAAAAAACAAAAAACAAATTAAAAAAACAACCCTACTTTTAATCATTTTTTTGGGTTTGGTTGTGTTTAGCCTGAAACACTTCCAGGGTATCAAGTGGTCAGTACCTGGTAATCAATTGCCTAGGATTTGGAGTCAGGGCTCTGATCTCCTTTTCTTAGGAAACCAGTTATACTTCTATGAACACCCATGGTTTCAGCTGGGTTTGTAGCTCTGATCTTTTGGGGGCAATTGTCTTCCTTTCTCCGATGACAACCAGCACAGAAATGAAGAGATCTTTAATTAGCACCCCTAGTATTATTTTAGTAATTTCAAAAAATTGAATTTTGTTCTGGAGATCTGATCACGTTTAAAGAATACCATAACCTTTATGAATTGCCTCATGGTTTTATTTTTCTTGATGTTTTTCTAAGTCATGTATAGACCAATAGTAAAAATGACTAAAACTTCATTTCCTTCTTTCAATACTGTCCACAGTATTTTGGACACGGAAGTCAATTTAAATTCCACAGGGGTTCACTCACCTGTGCTGATGATTAGTCACTTGGACAATTTGTCAGCCTCTGATATTTCCTTCCCTCCTCCTGGCTGGCAGGCATTGTTTTCTGGAACCACTGAGTCCCGGTTTCTATGGAGACTTTCTCCAGCACTCCAAAGGCAACTAGGGTGACATGCATTTAAATCAACAGAGTCACCACTCTTAAACTGGGACAAATATGTGTCTTCCAAAATTGTGGAGAATGACCAAGCTCCAGTCTTGGGCTTTCAGTTGTTTGTAGAAGCTTCAGTGATGGTTTTCTTTTATTTATATGGGTATGCTTCCAGGGAAGCAGCACGTTCTTGAAATCCTGAAAGAATCTGAAAGTTCTAGCATAAAGGTAATGCACAACGTGTGTCAGCCTTCACTCGTAAGTACCTTTCCTCTTCCATAGTTGACTGTTCTTTGCCTCAAGTACTTGCTTAACTTTCACTTTCATCAGGAAGAGATTCTTATCGAGAGAATTCTGAGTCTTTCACACACACAGATCCTTGGCAGAATCACTGCAAGAATTCTCTCATTACGTCTATACATATTTCTGAGTTACAAAATATACACGTATGTGTCTTTGTCTCTGAAAATCCCACTGTACTCTCCATTCAGTTAAGAGACTACTTGGTTTATATGCTAATTTACGTTCTGTTTTTATCTCATTCTACTCAAAATATAAAGACCTCAATTATCTACTTAAACAGTATATTTTTGGAACATACTGGATGATAAAAACAATTTCAGATGAAATAAATCTTTATTGGAAACTGCAGGAAATCTCCTTTTAAGAAATTCAAAGGCAGAAAAGGATTTGTTGTCCTTTTGACATTATGTTTAGTTCCTATTATTTTTCATAATGGTCATACATACATCTAAAGAGAGCTCACCACACTCTTGAAAATTTTATCATTAGGCTTTGTAATTTCTAAGCTCTTACATATAGAAAGTAAAATACTATTCTTTACAAAGCTGCAAATCTCTTGTACCAGTTGTGCTTGTGTTATATTTGGAACAGATGCTGATGTCATTGGGAGCTGTATGACAGAAACTAGTGCAGCAGCCTCAAAACACGTCCTTGTTGAAATATTGATAGGATGGGAGAATCATCTTGCACAGTACTCTGAGATTCTTTGTGTTACATGTAGACCTCTAAGGCATAAGTGATTAAAGTTCTCTCCTATTGTAATGAATTGTTTCCTTAGTCACTTTCATTTTGTTTCAGTACGCTACATATTCTCATGTATTGAATATTTTTGAGAAGCTGTCATTTGGGAATTCAAGAGTGAAAGGATAGTGTTTGTAGGGTAAGGAATCTGGACAAGGATATTATTCCATGTTGAAAGCAATGCCTTATCACAGTTTTACACATATAATGGAGGTGTCGTGATTCTTGAATTCCCAATCCTCCTCCAAAGAAGAGAGAATTAAAAGTTCTCTAAGAGAACTTTAAAAACAGATTACATAAAATTAGCATTCATATTACAGTGGCTAAGAATATTTATAATATATTAGAAAATAGTATCTACCATAAAATAGTGTATCTCTTCTGACATGCTTAAGATTCTTATGCATAGTTGATATATTTATTACCCAGATTAGTCTTAACTGTGTGCAGAATAAAAACTTTCAAATACAGGATATTCTTTACAGTCTCAGGAAAATCTCTGTTTCTTCTTTATACCCAAAAATATAGAGAAAAGAAGAAATATCAGCAAAAGAAAAATAAATAAGTCAAATTGCCCCTAGTACCATAGTCAACAAGGTGCCCTCACAAAGCGTTGACATTTAGCTAATAGAAAAGTGATCAACATCTTTTATTACGTAGATAAAATTAACAATCACTGTTTATTACTCTGTTCAATGAGTTATTCTACTGTTGAAAATGACTCAGATTTTAATAGAGAGCAATTTCTTTTTTTTATTTTTTTATTTAAAATTTTTTTTTATTTTTTAAAAATTATTATTACATAAAGCTTTACAAAGATTATAGAGAGCAATTTCTGAATACAGTATCTGAGGTCTTGGGTGTGGGAAGAAGGACATCATGATTCAGCTTCCTCATTGGTAAGGGAACCTTGTATCAAAGGATAAAGTATATTTTACAGCTGTAAATCCAAGACATGTTTGCTTAGTTCACATAATGTCTGATCATTCTTAACATAAATGTACTTGCACATTATTCATATGTTTATTTTGAATTTTCTTTTAAATTTTAACAATTTTAATATAAAACCAAGGTGTATATAAATTTGGAATATCAGTCCAGTGAATTCTGTTTTAAATCGTGTTTTGCAATTACATTTTGTACAAGATATGGTAACTCTGTATTTATTACTGATAGTGATAGTTAGAAAATGAATGAAATGAATTACATTTCTTTTGATTTGGCTTTGTTATTATCGCTGATGTACAAATTGCTACATCAGGAGTAAATTTTGAAATCTGTATTACCTAGAAAATCTTTCTCTGTACAAAATTAAACCCAGGTATGTTAAAAGAGTAGTAACATTAAAACAATATTTGAATATGAATAGTAAAATTAAGGAAAACTAACAAGAAAAATCATTAATCATAAATACTTTTTGGAAGCGAAGGACATTATTAAAACCTGTCACTAAATGTACTAAATCCAGAAGGTGGCACTCTTATACTGTATGATGCAAGCTTCTTGGCCATTTCTTTTTCTCTGTCTGCATACACACATATAAATGTATGTATTTGTATTTACAAGCAAAAACACGTAAAACTGAATGCATTTATATAGTGAATACCTGTTCACATGGAAACATTATAATACAATTTTTATATTTACCAAGTTAATATTTTCCAACTATATGAAGCTAATGATATATTTCATTTATTAATTTGGAACATGTTTTTATAACAAGTAATAGTTTTGCTGTAAAGTTAGTGCATGAACACTCTATTGCATAATTATTTTGTGACATTAATTACACAATATTGAAACAAAATAATTTTGGTAGAGAAAATCCGTATTCAAAATTAAAAGAAAATCTCATTAATACGCACCCATTGTTTTTATGGTTTCAGTTGAATTGTTGTTTGCAATGGAGCATAATAGGAAAGTTAGAAAGCTAATCGTAATGATTTAAATTCATTGTTTAGTTTATTTAAATATAAACTTAAGCATATGTAATACAATTTGATCCCTGATTAAAGAAAAAGCAACATGAATATTCCAGCAATATAGCACTTTAATAACCAGATAACTGAGTTCTAGTTAAATAAACCTCACTTAGAAGTGTTACTGCCAGAAAGCACACAACATCACATGGGAAACAGAGCCTCAAGGCGAAAAACTGTAAACAGTGACAGACAAATGTGTGGTTAGAAACATTAAAACTAAAGGAAAAAGAATACAGACGAAACTGCAAAATAAAGTATCAGAATGTAAATGCAAAACGAATAGTCATTCCACAGATGTGGAAACGTTTCATCGTGACAAAGCAAAACCTCCTTTTCCTAAGTTATACACAGCCTGGCTCATTCACTCATCGATGTCCTCCATCATTTTATCTTTTCTTATATGGAGACAACTTGATTCAGTGGACAAAGCATGAGGCATTGGTATAAAGCTTGGCTTGCCTGCCTCGTACTGGTGAAATGACCTTGAGCAAGTGACTTGACCTGTCTGAGAAACCTGCAGTCCCACAGAGAAATAAGGGCAATGTCACTGAGCTTACAGAGCTGTCGTTGCAGATTCATACTTAACAGAGGTTACTTTTTTATGTTTTTAAGTTTTGTTCTTAAGGTAGGGTTTACAATGCTAAGTGGGAAATTAAAACACAAGTTCACATCCCTGCTTTTGTGATGCTTTGTGAAAACCTGGGTACAGTAAAGAGGTCTACTAACTGGCTCATGTTTTATTTTTCAGAAGAAAAACATATCAATTCTTGCGTTTATTGCAAATTCTCCTTTTAGACACAGCTGGTTTTTACAAAAAGCAGAGGCATTTTTCTTTCTTCCTGTGCAAAATGGTTAGAATGTGGGTCATTTTTCTTCTTGCTAAATTCTAAGGAAATATGACACAATTTGCATTTGTTTTCTTATGAAAAATATGTCATATTGGATGGACAATAAGTTTTATGGTCTGATCGCTTTACTGGAAGCTTTAGGATTGCATTTGTGGCTCGTTTTTTGTAAGATATAAATGTATGTTCAAATTGCTCTAAATGAGTATAAGTGAAACATTTCAAAAGCTAAATTAGATGTAAAACTCCCCAAACTACAAAGTGGTATCATTGTTTTAGATAGGTTTCCAACATAATTGATTCCCCAATAACTTAGGAACATTGAATTGCTCAGAACAGAAACCTGATAAAAAAAATAATGGGAATAGTGAAAAGAACTGTGAGCCACAGGGATGACTGTAAGTTTCCAGTTTCTAAACTTTCTCTAAGAAGTGAAAAAATTAAGTAAATAGTACTCTGTACTGGTAAAGTGGCAGAGACATTTAAAATTATTTTCAAATAAATGAAATTGCATTACTTTGAAGTTAAATACTAACTAGCAATTACTTCATGCAGAGTTGCTTGCACGAGGATTACATAAATTTGATTAGGTAATTTTCATATATCCTATATAATAAAAGGCTAATATGCAAATAGACTGAATAACAGGACAACAGAACAACCAGTCACTATGATGTGTGCTGACCACCAGGGGGCATGTGCAGAACATGGTGGGCATCAGCAGCAGATGGCAGAACATGGAACATGGTGGGCGTCAACCATAGTGGGATGGTGGAGAGGGTGAGTGGGGTGCCAGACAAAGGCGGGGTGCCAGTCGCTGTCATGGGGGTGAGCCTCTGGTGGTTACTAAACATTCTTTGCTCTCGCATGCCATGGTCCCACCAGCGCTTGGACCTGCTGCTGCTGCCAAACCCACTTACACCTGCGGCTGGCACCTGGTGCTGGCCCCAATCACTTGGCACCATCAGCAGGTGAGAGGGGTGGTTGCTAGCCCCAATCCCCCCTGAGGGCTTCTCCACCTCTCCTTGCTCCTGAGGGGCAACTGGGGCAGCAGCTACTGCTCGTATCTGCTGATGGTGCTAGCCCCGCTCACACCTGCTGCGCACCAGCCCCAATTGCCCCACGCTGTCAGTGGGTGTGAGCAAGGTTGGAGCCATCGGAGTGTGGGAGCAGCTACAAGCAGGAGCAGGACTGCTGGCAGACAGGGAGTGGGGGCTGTGATGGGAGGGACTGGGTGGGGGCACAGAGGATGGGTGGAGACCCGTCCCTGTGTCCATAGCAGCCTTAAGGCCCACAGTTCCTTTCAAGGTGCACAAATTTGTGCACTGGGCCCCTAGTGTGTGTGTGTGTGTGTGTGTGTGTGTGTGTGTGTATGATACTATTATGAAGCAATTCCAATCTCAGGATTTTGGAAAATCCTTGATAATCAGAATACTTGTGATAATTTTTATCTATCATTTCACAAATATTTTTTTATTAAGCATCTTTATGGGCTGGGTCCCCTACAAAACTTTGGGTCTAGTATATTGCACACACAGTGCTGATACTCTGAAATGTGAAGAGCAAATCAAAGAGTCCTCCCCTTAGGAAGACCCTCCTTTCCACGTGCAGAATAAAAAAAAAACACATACAATTCCATCTGTATATCAAAATATTTGTTAATTTGTGTGGGGCAACTGGGTGATTTTAATAGTTTTATTTGCAAATATTCTGATGTCTCAACAATACATATGTATGATTTCATAAATTGGAGAAAATAAATACACACAGACACACACGCATGCACATGTGAGCACACATGTGCTCAGAAGAGCACTGCTATTACACCGGAAGCCATAGGTTCCATTCCAGTTCAAATACAATGTCAGGAAAGGAAATAATCCTCTGACATTAACTGTTGGTTAGGCTAAATCATCAAAAACTACATAAACATCAAAGAAATAGATACAAGCCCTACTACAAAATTGCAAAAAAAAAAAAAGAAAAAAATTAAATTCAGTGACCTTGTTACTTATGCAGTCTTATTGCTTTTTATTTGATCCTCTCTTTTTTGATAACTTTCCTCTCTGAATCAGCACTGATAAATTCTTTAATGTATTCTCATTTCCTTTCCCATTAAAATCCCTGTTATATCAAGATCTTAAAAAATATATTGATTCCCAGTCTGAATGAATACAATTTCACATCAACTCTTTCAATAAATATTGTCATAAAATAAATAATGTCATATATGCAACATTTATATGGCAGAGAATTTTAGTAAATAATAATGAGGCATGAATGAACACAAAGAAGTGCTTGTTTTAATTTACGTTGATACTAGAGGCTCAGTGCATGAAAATTCATGCACTGGAGGGGGGTTCCTCAGCCTGGTCTGTGCCCTCTCACAGTCCAGGACCCCTCAGGGGATGTTCACCTGCCAGCTTAGGCTCACTCCCCATGAGAAGCGGGCCTAAGCTGCAGTTGGACATCCTTAGGGCTGCCCAGAAGATAGGAGAGGCTCCTGCCACCACTGCTTGCTCCCAGTTGTCAGCCCAGCTTGTGGCTGAGCAAAGCTCCCCCTGTGGTAGTACACTGACCACAAGGAGGCAGCTCCTGCATTGAGCATCTGCCCCCTGGTGGTCAGTGCATGTCAGAGCGACTGGTCATTGTGCCATTAGGATCAATTTGCATATTACCCTTTTTATTATATAGGATATTATATTGTTTAAAAATCATTTACTAATGTCATGACAACCATTTTTTGTGAATACTATTTATTAGGGTCATTCATATTTTCCTTAAACTTCTAATCTTTGAACTTTTTTCCTTTTTTTTTTTTGTTTCTTGATCTGTACTTACCATATCACTTACAGAATAATACACAAGCAGCTTAGAAACAATTTCACCCAATTTTCTATGCAGTTTTCATACTTAAGCACTTGCTCTGGATGAAGCTCAGCTGGTACTGGTAGGTGCACGTTCATGATCCTAATGGAAATGAGTAGCTCCTATTGGCTGAGCACTTCCCATGTGCAAAGAGCTTTTCATTAATTATAACAATCTTCAAAGCATCTCCATAATGGGTACTAATATTTATATCTTTAATTTAGAGAACAGAAATGTTAGACCAAGTAGTTTGTCAAAGTTCAGGAGAGTCCCTGGCTGATCCAGGATTTAACTACTTGATCTTTATCATACTGCCAAATTCTTAAGCCGTGCATGCTACAGGCAGTGGGGTCTAATAGGAAGCTGAGTGCCTGAGCAAAAGGACATTATAGATGATCTTGTTCTATTTATTTTACAAATGAGTGAAATGGAGTAAACTGAATTTGTACCTTCTCCACAGTCACAAATTCAAAGTCACACTTGAAATACTGCTCCAGTCTCTTTATTTAGTGTTTTATATTTGGCATCACTTTCTGAAATAGCCTAGTGCCAATTTGGAAACAGGATCTCGTGTCTTTCCTTCCTGTCAGTATATATCCGCAACTTCTCTGCTTAGTATATCCTGAATGATAATATTGTGAAAAGATAAACATAGCCGTGATGCAAGACACTTTTCCTGAAGTCCCTAGTCTGATATTTGTGGGAGTGTGGATACATTTATCTCTGTGACAATAAGTTCTTCATTGGTATAAAATTAAATAAAAAAACTGAATTGAATATGATGAACTGTACTATTTTATACCTCTTAAAATCCATGAAATATATTGCCATTTTTCATTCTCCTAATTGTACCCTTGGGTATTGCTGAACTGTCATTTACCATTGAAAATATTTTACATCTGTGTAAGTGAAGGATACATTCAAAGTAACACATTTGCTCCTTGTAAGTGATCTGCAGATGTAGTTATTTTTAAATTCCTGTACAGTAGAGAAAGCAGAGATTCAAGAGGTTAATTTCAACTCTACTTATCTACTAAGTGGTAAAACGGAAATTCAACCATGGTTCTTCTGCTCAATGTCTATTAAATAGTCAGTTAAGTAAGCTCAGTGGTGTTTTGAATAAAGTACAATTTTATGACCTATGATATGACTAAATGAGAAGTCAGAAGCATGAAACATGAACAAAAATTGAAAAGAGCAGAATCTGCAATAAATATAAGAAAGAAATTAAAAGTAAAATAACTACTGATGGAAGGAATTGAAATTGCTCAAGAAAAAAAAAAAAAAAAGAAAAGAAGTTAACATTTTGTAACCACCCTGAGATAGTTGGTTGGACACTTGACTTAAAAGGATGAGTGATTGACTTCAGAATTTGGAAAATTTTTAGTGAAATTTATTAATTAGAGTTTTTGGCATTATTCCATTCAAGGTTAATTCATAATTTTAGCATATCTTTAATGCTTTCTCTCCATTTGTCAGTTATTAGCTTTTGCCCTAGGTTGGATTTTAATTGCATTCACTTTCTTTGTCATTAGATACAGTGTGCTAGGTCATTCTGCCACTTCAAAAACTCAGTGATGAGACAGCTGATGAACTTAACAGAATTTAGAGATGATTTTGTGTGAAATTATTTATACATAATCAGTTCCAAACATTTTAGATTTCTTTCTGCTATTCCTTATATATTTAGAATATAAAGCTCAAAACGTGTGTCTTTAAGTGTGAATGTGTAACAAAGATTGACTGTCATAATGCCATTCTGCTAATACAGTTTATTATGGAGAGAATATTACTCAAGAGAAATAAACTGAAGAAAAAACTGGAGTATTATTAAAGAAAATGTGTTTTTATGTGTGTGTTTCTTTTGCATTGCTACTCAATGATATTGAGAAATCCTTTTACCCAGATAGTTAGTGATATACAATCTAATCCAAAGAAAATATAGCCTGCCATAATTTTTCATATGATTTTTGAATATCCAGTTTTGATTTAAGTTAATATATATATATATATATATATATATATATATATATATATATATATACATATAATATTATATATATATATAGTACATATTCACATGTATAATAGTGGTTAGGGATTTATCCTTTAGCATTCTGAAGCATTTTATGGATGGATAGATGAATAGATGCATGATGTATTTTTCAGTGTATCAAAGTATATATAACTGTTGCAGAGTTAGTGTAATGTGGTATGAAAGTTGAAAAGACCTCCGCCGGTTTGGCTCAGTGGATAGAGAATTGGTATGCAAACCGAAGGGTCCCGGGTTCAATTCCTGTCAAGGGAACATACTTCGGTTACAGGCTCCTCCCGGCCAGGCCCTGGTCAGGGCCTTGCAGGAGGCATCCAGCTGATGTGTCTCTTTCACATTGATGTTTTCCTCCGTCTTTTCTCTCTCTTCCACTGTCTTTAAAAATCAATGGGAAAATGTCCTCAGGTGAGGATTAAAAATAATGATACTGTTCTCCACAGAGGCTGCACCAGTCTGCATTCCCACCAGCAGTGCACGAGTGTTCCTTTTTCTCCGCATCCTCTCCAGCACTTGTCGTTTGTTGATTTGTTGATGATAGCCATTCTGACAGGTGTGAGATGGTACCTCATTGTTGTTTTGATTTGCATCTCTTGGATGATTAGTGACTTTGAGCATGTTTTCATATGTCTCTTGGCTTTCT